>JBBBDQ010000373.1:1292500-1322500 GCA_037127315.1 Ascarosepion bandense
GGTGAGTTTGTGGTAAAGGTCATTCAGATCTTTTAGAGAAGCTTTCTTTTCATCAACATCATTTTTGAGACCCTTAAAAAAACAAAAAAAACAAATCAATAAAAATTTTACAATCAATTTTCTTTAATAAGGTTGCTTTCTTTAGCCCAGGCACCTCATGACTCAGACAGGGGCTAAATCTGCCTCTCCAGCAGCTTACAAATTCATGGTGCCATTTCCCTTTGGGAATATATCTTTCCCAGATTTAGAATGAAACCCCAGCTTGCAGTCCACAATTTGGAAAAACCCAAAACTTACTTGTTTCCTGTTTTAGAATATGCTCTTGTTTAGGACATAGATGAATCTGGGCTATTTGGATCTGGAGTCCTAAAAACAAAATCTTCAGACACAGGAGTATCTCCATATCACCTTTTCTTTTGTTTCTCCTTACACTTTGCTTTGCTGTTTGAAATGTTATATATTATTCTCTACATGGAGCACATGTATGTATGTATATATATATATATATATATATATATATATATATATAAACTTATTTATAAATGGAACTTTGTGTGTCCGTTACCTATAGACTCTGAAATGGCTGAACCAATTTTCTTGAAAATTTACACAGTTGTACTATAAGCAACTGTGAGTGTTCTTAGTTAGGTTTTGTGTCAAGGTAAACCCCCGGATTATAGAAGGAGTGGTCCAATTTTAATCGAATTTGAGACACTCATAGACAAAGACATAAGAAACGATATTCAGAAGTTTCAAGGTTGCAGTTCTTACAATAGTGCAGAAAATTGATAATATATATACATATATATATAAAAGGCAAGATGTTTGTGCATGTGTCTGTTTATCTGTCTGTGTGTCCTTTATACACAATTTTTATCCGATTCTCACCAAACTTTACACAAATATTCTTTAGGCTGAGTCTGAGCTCCAGGACCATGGATTAGTTTTAAAGGTTTCAATACACCCGAGCAACACCGGACTATACTGCTAGCATATATATATATATATATATATATATATATGATTTTGTGTGTATGTCTTAGTAGTGTAAGTTCACTCTGAGAACAAAGCATGTCTCTCACTCTGATTCTTTTCAACCATTCCATTCTCTCTTTAAAGTATAGTGTTATTATATTATGGATATAATGATGTCCATAATTGGGGAAATAAAAATGGGAGACTAAATCTTTTTACTATAGTTCTCTCTCCCTTTACACCATGAGTGTTGATGGAATACAAATGGGCATGCTTGAAAAGAAACAACCATGTTAAAGATAAGAAATCACACTGATTTGAAGTTTGCCGTCAAGTCAAAACAGCATTGATGATGAATAAGCAGCTTTGTTACAAATAAAACTAAACACTAATTCAACTTTATTTTTATTGTTTATTATTTATTAGCAGTTAAGAACTGGCTCAGTGGTTAGTATCATGTAAACATAATCACCAAACAAAAGTCAAATTCTGACTGATGTATTTTGTACTTACTTCCATCATGTCTTTAAAAAAAGGCATGATTTCACCTTTCCCTAAAAATCAGGTTAAGAATTACTCTTTTGTTGGTACTATGCAACTTAGTCCATATGAATTGGAGAGGAAATTTGTGTCCTCAAGAAAGACCTAGCAAGGGTTGGGGATTGGCAAACATTTTTTGAAATTGCATAGATTTATTAGACAAAAGCAAATCTAAGACATACCTGTATTTTTTTTATTTATTGCACATTAAATAACATTTTCCACAATGAACAAACACTGATTTTAATACAGTTCTTTTAGCAATAGTGTGAAAGATGAAGAACCAATGAGAATAAAGAAATTCTGTTTTTTATGGTAAATTTAAATAAAACTATGATTCAAGTTTTGACATTAGACATGTAATTACATCACTTCACTTAGCATCTTCCATAATTTATCCAAACTTTTCAGTTAGTCTGCTGTATATTTCTGAGTGTGCTTAAATTTCTTGTAGATTGGCTGACACCTCTGCAGCACTCCCAATTATGGAATGGTCCATGGCCTGAAATGGTCAATTTAGTAGCATTCGAGGCATAATATTCAAGTGTCATTTGACTAATATTTGGACTGATTACTTCAGCAACTATTGCGAACGAAACCCCTCCTCCCAGTGTTGAAAGTTCTGTCTTGTCTGTCATTGTAACTATTGTACTATATACATTGTAACTATAGGTATGCTATATTTATGAATTATAATGTTCAATAGATAGAGCATATGTAAATATAAAACTGATCACTGAAGTCAACACCGAGAGGTAACAGTCTGTTTCGTGCTAAATGGAATCAACTGGCCTGACAATTGCATTTAGCATGAAACAGACTGTTGCCTCTCGGTGTTGACTTCAATGTCCATTATATATTTTTTATAATCATTTCACCCCCAAGTAAAGCAGTACTGCCACTGGTACACAGGATGAGAAAGAGGAGCAAGTTACAGGGGGCATCAGAGAATGGGTAAGAGAAGGATGAGAACACTGGTGTGAAGAGAGATGCATGAGAGTAGAGTAGAAAGGGAGAAGAAGAGAATTCAACAGGCAGGAAGTGCGAGAAAAGAAGCTGATGGGGTAAAAGTTCCAGTTACATTTGATTGGTTTCACTGTAAAAGGGTGGGACCAAGTCGCTAGTGTAGTAGCTTGACTAAATGCATGCAGAGGGGAGCACCAGAGAGCTGAGCTCATTGAAGCAGAAGCTGTGAAAGCATTTGTTGAAAAGACAGAGGGAAACCACATTATGTTGGTGAGAAAGTGATTATATATGTGTGTGTGTCTTTTCTGATCAATCAGAATAGGTTTTTCACAGTAGCCATTTCTGAACCTCTTTCTGACTATAAAACCAAGAAAGTTTTCAACCATGAAGGCAGATTTTACTCGGCCAGCATTAGCAACAGACCTCATGGCAGGTGAGCTTAACCAGGCCATCAGCAGCAACACCAAAGTCTTTCTATCAACACTGTTGCCATTGCCCAGCAATGAAACCAACAGCATCAAGAAAGACTTACTTTCACTTACTACAATGCAATAATTTGTGTAATATTTCTCACCCAAGTTTATCTCAGTCACCTACATATGTATGCTGATTTTCTTCCACAAATCTATCTAGAATACTACCTTGGGTTATACCATAAGCAAACTCAATCTTGGGTTATACCATCAGCAAACTCAATCTTGGGTTATACCATCAGCAAACTCAATCTGGGGTTATACCATCAGAAATCAAACGGGGTTATCCATACAAACTAACTGGGGTTATACCATCAGCAAACTCAATCTGGGGTTATACCATCAGCAAACTCAATCTGGGGTTATACCATCAGCAAACTCAATCTGGGGTTATACCATCAGCAAACTCAATCTGGGGTTATACCATCAGCAAACTCAATCTGGGGTTATACCATCAGCAAACTCAATCTGGGGTTATACCATCAGCAAACTCAATCTGGGGTTATACCATCAGCAAACTCAATCTGGGGTTATACCATCAGCAAACTCAATCCGGGGTTATACCATAAGCAAACTCAATCCGGGGTTATACCATAAGCAAACTCAATCTTCCACAACTGATATAAAATACCCAGAAACAAACAAGTAATCAAACCTCGCAGATCATTTGAAATAGAAACACATTTACTTATCTCAACCATATCTTATCCTCTTTTAACTTTTTGACATTTCCACTACTTCTCCCTTGTTAATGTTAAGGTGCTGTAACAGAATTTATATAGAAACAATTTTGTCATAACACAAAATTCCTGAAGCCTTCAGTTGCTGAAATAAGTCTTGTATGTGCATTGTGGTACAGTGGATATCGGCTCAGAACGAGAAACTGGGGAGCCGAGTTCGAATTCCAGCTGAATCCATTGTATTCACTTACGTGCAAATACCCTTGGGAAAGGTATTAATCCATCTCTTCCTTCCAGTTATGGGTTAAATAGCAGGACAGACTGGGTTCTGTAGCCTTGGTTGGCAACCAGTCTACCACAGAATGCAATGGCAACCTACTGCGGGATAATCTTCTGCCCAGTCAGTCATGTCTCTTTCGAGACATGATCGCCCAAGTGTGTATCACGTATGGCACTTAACTGACTGACCTATGAATAAAAATAAAATCTAATTTTGAATCTTTCTCATTGTTTCACAAATAAAATTCTATTTAGCTTTTGTACTGTATTCATCTATTATTTTATGAGTGAATTCAACTCATATTTGTATGTGCCTTGGTTTCACAAATATTACTTTATGAAACTTTTATACTTTTTTTTTCATCTTTTTTATGGTGAGGTAGAGGATTGTCATCTAGATCTTTCTCTTTCCTCTTTCAGTCAGTTAACTGCTATACATGCTTGAGTGATCATGTCTTGAAAAAGACATGACTGACTGGGTAGAAAAACTTTCTGCAGTAGACTGGTTGCTAACCAAGGCTATAGAACCCCATCTGTCCAGTTATTTAAACCATAACTAGAGTGAAGAGACATTAATACCTTTCCCAAGAGTATTTATTTCCAAAGTAAAGCCTGATTGTTTGTTAGTTGTTTTGCATTGTGGGTAATGTTCATTCATAACCAAATAATTAGAAATATCTCAATACTGAAAGAATCTTTTTAACTGCTTTTATACGACAGTCATTCAATAAATAAGGTGAATTTTTCGGTATAAGGACTTTTAATACAGATAGCTTCTTTTTTTTTCCTTTACTTCTTTTTCAATAGGATTTAATTTTTTTAGCAGATTGAAAAAAAAATCTTTGAGAGTTTTGGAGATTAACAAAGATGGCCGACCAAGAAGCATGCTCCAGGATTGAACAGAGATTGGTTATCAAGTTTTTGGTTGCTGAAGGGTTAAACCAGTTGAAATTCATAGGAGAATGTCAGTTGTGTATGGTGCCACATGTTTCAGCCAAAAAAATGTCTACAAGTGGGCTAAATTGTTTAAAGAAGGATGGAGCAGTGCTGAGGATGAAGACAGGCCGGGGGGGGGGGGGTTGGCTACAGAAGTAAGGTCTCCTGAGGTAATCAAATCAGTCAAAGACCTCATTCAGTCTGACAGAAGGGTGACAGTGGATGACACTGCAAGGACTTTGAGCCTATCGGTTGGGGCAGCACACAAAATTGTCCATGATGACCTTGCCTACTCAAAGGTCTGCTGCCGGTGGGTACCAAAGATGCTTACTGCAGAGCACAAAAAGAAGACGGTTGAGTTGTCCCAGCAGTGCCTCTCCCGCTATGAGAAGGATGCCCCTTCAGACTTTCACCTGTTTGGTCCCTTGAAAGCGTTCACGAGAGGCAAGAAGTTTGAAAGTGACGATGAAGTCAAAAGTGCTGAGAGCAATTAGCTGGGACAACAGATGTTTACGCTGAGGGAATACAGAAGCTTGTGTACTGATGGGAAAAGTGTGTGACACTGCTGGGGGATTACGTTGAAAAATTTAAAAAAAAGTAAGCTTCTATCTGTATTAGAAGTCTTTATACCAAAACAGTCATCTTATTCATTGAATGACCCTCGTGTATTTCAACAAGTTTTTCTTTTCTCTTACCTTTAATTTCACAATTTCCATTTCTGCTGCTGCTTCTGGAAGCCTCACAGGATTCTGTTCAAGTATTTTGATTTCTTCCTTCTTATTGCGTAATGTTGTTCTCAACTCATTCTTTAGAGCATCAATGGTCTCCCAAGACTTGATTTCATCTCGCAGTGAATCAAGGTGATTCTCAACCTAAAATGACAAAATATAAACATTAAAGAAAAAGATGAAAATAAAATATATAAACAAAAAGTAGCCATTTGCTTTTATTTTGTACTTTGAAAAAAAATTAACACTCAGGACTTATTCTATTTTCTACTCTTTACTCCAGTGTGGCTGGCACAAAATGTTGGTTTTTATATTCAAAATGAATGATTCCTTGGTGAACATTGTTTTAGATAATTTATTTTACTTTTAATACAAACACAGCATTGTATCCTTCTTGTGAGTCAGCATTCTTAGCTTACAGTTCATTAGATCAGAGAGTGAGAGAGAGAGTTCCTACCTTATTTGAAGCAAGCAGAGAGAAAGAGAGAGAGAAAAACCCCTCTTTTTTTGTAGCAGGCAAAGAAAGAGTAGTAGCAGGTAGCCATTCTGATTAGTTCTTTGTCAGTTAGAGTGGAGTGAACCAGCCTAGCCCACTTTCTGGCAAAATGGGAGAGAAGACTGATCTCTAAAGCCCAATTTTTCCTGGGTTTATATTGAGGTTGGCAAGGAGTCAGAGGAAGTTCCTCGAACATGTAATGAAGTAGGGCTTGGAGAATCTGATACTCACAGGTCAGGCAGAGGGAAAGAGAAACCGGGGAAAGCAATGCATAACATACTTGATGGGCAGGAGCAAATAGATGGCGGAGCAGGATTTAGGAAGGGTAACAGGAGAAAGCATGTTAAGAGCTACTAGGGATATGGGGGTGTGGAGGATCATGACTACCTACATCATGGAGTGACATAGCACATAGAAGAAGAAAAAAATCAGGGAATTTAGTGAGTGCTTGTTGGATTGTCCACTACTTTGATACTAGGTTTTTGATCTTTATTTTTTGCATATCTTTATTTGCATATCTTTTTTTATCTTTATTTGCATATCTTATTTTGCATATCTTTATTTTTTGCATATCCATGTATCTAATTACAAAAAAAAAGGTAGCTAATTGACCTGTCTTTAAAAATGCTAGTGTTAATATTAATGAGATAAGTAGATGAGACTTTTAAAAAGATTTAAGAAATATTTTTATTTTATTTATTAAAAATTGTGTAGTCAGTTTCTTCTTGCTTGTAATAAAATTCTCTAATTCATTTCTTTCAACCAACAGAGTAATGTAAGTCCAACAACACTTCTCCTGTTGACTACCACAGCTGCACTCCCCTGTCACCTCATTAAGCACATTATATAAATTAAGTGACAGGTCAAATTTGCATAGGTAAAAAAAAAAGTTCTCTGAAAGTATCCAACTCTGAGATCTATCTTTTCTGAAATATGCAACTTGTAAAGTCACCATTTTCTTTTTGGGAGTATTTTACATGTGTGTGACACATCTGAATCTGTTTTCACCCAGGAGGTAAGCCATTTTCTCCTGTGTCTCACTTCGCTTACTACTATACACCAAAGGTTATTTACTTCATGTACAGTTGTAACAAATATCTATGACTCAACTGTATTGTTTATATAAATAGAAAATATGATGAACAAATGTATACATCAAATTAATAATGATTAGTTAAATGATGAACTGGGAAAAAAACTCCAACATTATATGTTTTATCCTGAGAAGACTAGGTTATACAGCCAAAATACACAAAGTTAATGTCTGTAGCTGCAATGTTTCTGATATAAAGTTGTAACCAGCTTTTGTTGAATTTCTTCTCTGCCATCTTAAGACAGACTCCATCATTAAAACCAAAGAAGTAATTTTTAATGACAAAACTCATAATGGAGTTTTTTGTCACTTAGTTACCCAGAGGGTTGGAATTTTGTATTCCCCCACGCCCCACTAACTAAAGTTGATAAAGAGGAGACACTGGCAGTATTTGAGATGTTGTTTTCTCAACTTGTACACCATGTTCCTCACTCACAGGATCATGTTGTTACAATGAAGTCCAGGTTGAAGGACTTGGCTTACCATTATATCAACTTCCCCTCGGTTGATTTTGTTTGGTCAAAAACTCGTTTTAAGACTATTAATTTTTAAAAATCTAATAATGACATATATATATATATATATATCACGCACATGGCTGAGTGGTTAGAACATTTGCTTTCTAACCATAAAGCCCAGGTTCAAATCTCATCATGGTTGATTTGTTAGAAAGGTAACTTCTTGATATTATCAGTCTAGAGAAGGCAATCACAGTGTATGGCATCTTTGAAAAGTGCCTGAAAACCATACCACAAGTTGACCCAAGCCTCGTTAGTGAAATTGAGTAGACAGGACCTTTTCGAAGCTATTGATGGTTGTGCTTGCATGAAGTCGCAAGTCATTATGACCAAGAGTTTTGAGTGTCCTGGCCTTGTTCAAACTTTTGTTCACGCAAGATAATGTGCTCTCTCCCAGAAACTGTAACTAAGGTCTGCTCAGTATAGTTGTAGTATAAAACACAGGCGGGCACTGTGGGTGTTGAACAAACACAAATGTGCCTGAGCAGGCATATACAACAAAGATTAGCTAGTCACCCTAGTAGGAGGGCATTCTTAGATATGGGTAGTCAGTCATAAATATAAATGTGTGTGTATAGAGAGAGAGAGACCAATATGTATGTGTCTGTTTTCCTATAAGAAAATGACAGATAAAAAAAAACATTGATTTGTTAGAAAGTGAGTGTGTGAGTTTATTTATATATATATATATATATATATATATATATATAATAATAATAATATTTATTAATAAATTATAACATTGATATGTTATAATATCACTACAAAAGTAGCTATTTTGTTTCGACACTTTTTGTGTCTAGACACAAAAAGTGTCGAAACAAAATAGCTACTTTTGTAGTGATATTATAACATATCAATGTTATAATTTATTAATAAATATTATTATTATTATTAGCTCTACTTTGTATTGAGCACTTTTTTAAAAATAGTGTTTCTTTGGATGGGGAATATTATTCCACCCATACTTGTGTATATATATATATATATAAAATATTTGAGGACTGATGTATCTAGCGATTTCAAATTGCACTGCAATAATATAACTGAAAAAGCAATCAAAGGGCACTGTACTATGCATTTACAGACGCTCTTCTGAGTGGGGTCATGTAGTCAGTATCAGAATTAAGAAAAACAAAAAAAAAACCTGCTATTATCCAGGTGTGTCAGCTCCTCTAAAGACAAGCCCCAGCATGATTTCTGACTTTATTTGAAGTTAAAAATCACTGACGAAAAAATTGATGGTAATCCTAAAAGATGACTTCACAGGCTGTTTGAAAAATTGGGATTGTTGATTAAGAGGGTGAGATCATAAGGGGGGTACATTGAACAGAAATAAGGCATCATAGCTCAAGGTGGGCTTTTTTTTTTGTTAGTATTGAATGGCTGGGGAGTTTCTGATCAGGCCTTGAAATAACCCATCTTTTTGTTTTGCAGTACTATCATGGAAGGCCCTTTGGGCACCTTGGCATGGTGTAATGGTTAGCAAGCTTGTCTCGCTAGAATCTATTACAACTGAGTAGTGAGTTCAATCCTCACTGGGTGCCCCATACTTTTGACCTTGTGCCATATCTAAGCAGCACTTAGAAAATCATATTGGGCACCCTGACATAGTGTAATGGTTAGCAAGCTTGTCTTTCTAGAACTTATTACAACTGAGTAGTGAGTTTGATCCTCACTGGGTGCGCCATACTTTTGACTTTGTGCCACATCTAAATGGTGCTTAGAAAATCCTATTGGGCACCCCGACATGGTGTAATGGTTAGCAAGCTTGTCTTGCTAGAACTTATTATAACTGAGTAGTGAGTTTGATCATCACTGGGTGCTCCATACTTTTGACCTTGTGCCACATCTAAGTGGTGGGCAGTCCCTAAACTAATTTGAAGACCAAGAAACATGTAGCCCATTTGTTGCCTTCCAACTTTGAAGCAAAAATAGACAAACTATACAGGCAACATTTTTGGGATAATAGTGTTTCATTGCTACTGTAAAAATATTGGTTTGCACAGCAAGCAGACTCTTGTTGGACAGAAGATTAATAGCCTATGTGAATTGAAATCATGTTCTGTAGCTTAAAACTTGGTCTATCTGTGTGGTCCTTTTATTTGTTGTTGTTGTTTTCACAGAAATAAATAGGAAGCATTATTTTCAGGGTATCTTTTTGTGTCAGTAAAACTACTTTATAAAGGCTGGATTTAAAAGAGTTATATGTGCAATTTTAAAGTTAACTCACATTTTAAAATCACATTCTCTTTCACTTTCTTTACTTCTACGACTTCAAGATAATTACTAAGAGGCCTGTGCATGTGTATATATGTGCATACACACAAGGGTGCTTAAAGTTACTTTACCATAATAGTTATTTTCAGTTGAAAAGTTATTTTTTAGCTTCCATCTTCATTTTAGTTTTAATTTTTAAAATTCATTTATTTTTATTAACTCATTTATTGTTTTATTTTAACTGTTTTTGCTTTATCTTGTAGAAAAGTAACTTTTGTTACGACCTGTGTGTGTGTGTGTGTGTGTATATATATATATATATATATACATACATACACACACAAACATGTCAGTATGTACATGGCACATTGTTATTATGAATATGTATTTCACTCATATATTAAACATCTATGAGAATAGATCAGTAAGTCTGTAACCTAACACACTTATTAGCTAAATTTTGATTTGAAAATTTTACTGTCTAATATATTATCTAGGGGAAAAAGTTTTGATTAAAGTGCATTGACAAGGATAGAGATTATATTAAAAAATAAATATGTAAAATTACTTTTTATATCATTAAGATATAAATTTGATATATTTCAAATAATAATGATGTGCTACATCTCTCTCTCTCTCTCTCTATATATATATATATATGCACATCATGAATGCCTGACAATATGTTGTCTTGTGTTACACCTATGCAAATATGCTTAATAATGTAATAATTCTAATCATGCAATGTAGAGAAAAATTACTTGGTTCATTTCTCCAATTAGGTTATGGTTGACGTCACCAGCAAACTTGAATAGTGCTGATGACATCACAGAATCAGTTTGGTCAGAAGCAGCAGCCGTAGGTGCAGCTCCAGCTGGTCTGCACTGAGCAAGAGCCAAGTTCAAATTTTGTTTCAAAGAGCTCAGTTTTTCCCACATTTCCTGAAAAGTAAAAATGTATAAGTAAATATGAGGGGATACTGAAAAATTCTCAGCTCTACCATTATAGGGCAAAATAAAAAATTAAAAAATAAAGAAATAAATAAAAATTCATATTTGGTAATATTTTAGAAAGTAACTTAGATCAAACATTTTTCACTACACAGTGTGTATGTGTGTGTGTATATATATATATATATATATATGGAGAAATTAAGCAAAGGAAAAAACTTACTTAACAATATGCTTCACTCTCATTAGGTGAAATTATTAATTTTCTGTGGATTTTTCTATTTTTAGATTTATTTTTACATTTTCCATGTCAGTAGAATGCCGACAGGGTGCAACAGGTAAATTGCGATGAGTAAATAAAGGTTGCAATTGTTAAATTGTTGCCATATTATATGTTTTCATTTCACGCACACATTGTCTTTGATTTTGCTGACTGCACAGATAAGTAGGGTCATTTGGAAAAAGAGTACCATGATACAATTCACAAAAATTTGAAAATTCCAGAAATGGAATACTGTACTGTCTTGAATTTGTGCTGGAAGCTACAATACGAGCATTTCAGGATGTTTGAGTGTCAATCTGAAGACAGTGTCAGAGGATACAGAAAGAGTTGGATGAGTCTAATGGTGATTTTGAGGATGTTTGGAGTAATCACTAGTGATGGCAACATTATGCTTCCATTCATCTTCCTACAGGACCTCAGACTCAACATCAAAGCCTACATCAAGTGCCTTGAGGAAGTCGCGCTACCCTGGGTCAAGAGGATGGCTGCTGGAAGTGTCTATATCTAGCAACAGGATTCTGCACCATATCACACAAGCAAGAGAATCCTATCATGGTTATTAGATCATTTCTGCGACAACATAATCCATTACATCTATCCCCCTAACTCCTCAGGCTGCAACCCCTTGATTATTATGTGTGGTGTGTATTTGAGGGATAGACAAACAAAATTACTTGTAATGCCAAAGATGAACTGAAGACAAGGATTATGGCAGCATTCAGCAACTTAAACAAGGAGACCATCTAGAAGAGTTGCAGGAGATTCCCAAATTGTCTGGAAGCCTTGGTTGAAGCTAATGGCAATTTTATTGAATAAATTTACTCTTTACTATGTCAAGATAATTTTGTCTAATTTAAGTAAATATATCTGTTAAAACAAGTTTGAGTTTTGTTTAACAGCATTTATGGGTGGATTATTTAATGCCAAAGAGGTAGGTTTTTAAGGTATTTTCTTTTAATATTCGGTTATAGTAAGAAGGTTGATTTAGTCAGATTTTGATGAAACTTTATTTTAGAAACTGAAAATATCTTCTAGTTTTGTATTCAAAAATGTATTGCTGTTAATAATTTTTTTTTCCTTCAAAAATGTATATTTTTTCTATAGAAGTCTATTTTTATAGTTTCAGAGTGTTTGACCCCAGTTTGGGGGTTAACTGTTTGCCCATAGCTGTGACTAACAGGTGCTACCACCCCGGGTCAGGGTGGACCTTGGAACAGCAGCAACTAAGAGGTGGTTCCATGCTTCTCACAACCTCCCAGTCAGAGGCCTTGCTGCCAAATGCAGTTTACAGTCATACCCAGGACCACTGTTAAAACGAGATGTCAGTTATTTTCATTTTTGATTGGAGCGTAATTTAGACAATTTATCCATTGCACTATATAGAATCTAAACAAAAGTGGAAAAGCTTTTCTAATAACACATTACATCTAATTTTAGTGAATAAAGGCAACACATGTTTTTCTTAGATTTTTAAAGTACAATTTACCCACAACTACCCAAAATGGTGTAAAGTGAAGAACCAGTTAGCATTAATTTACATAGAAAAACATTGAGTATTTCCAGACCCCACTTACTAAAAAAAAAATATTTTTTATGTCAGCCTGACTTCATGCATTGATGTGCATTGTGGTGCAGTGGATATCGACTTGGAACGAAAAATCAGAGAGCCGAGTTCGAATTCCAGTTGAATTCCTTGCATTCACTTACGTGCAAATACCCTTGGGAAAGGTATTAATCCGTCTCTTCCCTCCAGTTATGAGTTAAATAATAGGACAGATTGGGTTCTATAGCCTTGGTCGGCAACCAGTCTACCACAGAAAGCAATGGCAACCTACTGCGGGATAATCTTCTGCCCAGTCAGTCATGTCTCTTTTGAGACATGATCGCCCAAGTGTGTTTCACATATGGCACTTAACTGACTGACTTCATGCTGAAGGTCAAGTTTCACTGTGCTCTGTGACATATATGAAAGGCTTGAAGTTCAACAGAATTCTTGACTGCTTTGTCTCAATCATTTCCATTTATGCACATTGGAATTGTGAAAGATGCCTTCCAAAAGCTAAGCAAAATATTAAGAAACAGGAAAATTTTGTTAGAAACAGAGAAAATAGTGCTGAACTGTTATGTAATATCAGTCTTTCTATATGCCAGTGAATGCTGAACAATTTCTTCATAAATGAAGAGACTTGCGACAAAAGAATATGTCGATTCCACATTCTAAGTCAATATCCATTGCACTCTCCACACATCATTAACATTATAGAATGTTTCGTAATCTAAAACGAAACAAACCACATTTTGTTCAGCAGATTATTGTTTGTTCTCACTTGAATCATTTAAATTTTTATGAATAGAAAATTATTTACAAAATATTGCCTGTTTTATATAAACAATTAGCTTCCAAAATATAAAAAGATTTCACAGTAAACAGTACTTCGCACATTTAAAGTTGTTTTTTACTGATAGTTGTTTTATTTTGATCTGAATACATCTTTATCTATAAGTACCATGTCTCTTTAACATTTGAAATCACTTTGTTCTCTCAAATGTTTTCATATATTTTTCTCGTTCTTTGAATTTACTAATTTATTATTGTCTACTATTATTATTATTGTCTTTTCCTGTCTAAGCCTATTTGTTGCAATTGTACTTTTAATTTAAAAAATATTTATCCACAGATAGCTACATATATTGTATTTGTAAGCTTACTGATCATTTTGGTGATTGGTATAAAAGACAGCAAGAGAAAAAATGTTTTGAAGTTTTGTTCTTCAACCTGGCTGTAAATTTAACTTGATAAGCCTATATTTCTTTTTTATGTGATTGAATTCTCAACCCCACCGAGGCTGAAAAATACAGGTTTATTCTAAACATAATGTAACTCCTACACTGCCACATCTTTAAATGACTTCAAATCCATTGAAAGTCTTAATGATGGACCATAGCAGATTTTCCTCTGAAAGTGTCTTCATATATAAGTTCCATGTTTATACTTTTGAAATCACAAAGTTAAAATGTTTAATTTTTTTTTTTTTAATTTTCTGTTATTTATTTTTCTGTTCAAGTCTACCATTGCAATCAGATTTTACATGTTTAAAGAGTCACAGGTAATTTCACTGGTTTAAAAAACAGTTCAAAGACAGCTGAATATTTGTCCTTCTCACAATCAGTGCCAATGTATTTTTTCTAGAATCTGATAATGGAGATTCTTAAGAGAAATATATCATTATATATATATATATATATATATATATATATATATATAAAATAAAAAGTGTGAGAAGCCGTGAACGTTTTCTTTAAAATATATATTTATTGTTTGGTTAGTATTCATACAAGTTATGGAGTATTAATTTGTCATGGTTTGCACTACACATGTTTCGAGTCTAAAATTGATTGTCTTCAGGCGAACAAATTCGTTGTTTTACGTTTGGGTTTCTCTGAGTATCTGATCATTCTGTTTAAAGTTAATAGGAAGTACGTGAAAAATAAGAACAGTAAAAAAATATATACAAAAAAAAAAGAAAAAAGAACAGTGAGAAAATAAAATAAAAAAGTATATAATAAAATAAATTAAATTAGAATAATGTGAGTTCAATGCTGTTTGAATCATCTCTTTTCTCTGTCAGCGTGTGTCCTAATGGGTTGACCAGTTAAATAAATAAACAAACAGATGAAAGGGTAAATTGTGGGTGTGGGTGTTTTTTATTTATTGTGTGTATATGTATGCATGTTTTTTATTGTGTGTATATGTATGCGTGTTTCTGTGTGTTTTAGTTGGATTGTATTCTGTGAGTGTGTCTCTCTATGTGTCTGTTTGCGTGTGTGGGTGTTTTTATTTATTTATTTAGTATGAATTGGATTTGCTTTTGAGATTGGTGTGTGTATTTTTTTATCTATGAGTATATGTATGTGTGTTTCTGTATGTTTTTCAGTGTGTTTGTTTTTTATGTTGCTTTGTTGAGCAAAGGTTTGTATTTTTTTATGAATCTTTCTTCCTGCATTAGCAGAATCTCATAATTAATATTTTGATAGATTGGTTGGACTGAAAATAGACCGTCACTGCATTCATGTACATGATTAGAGACATATAATTTCCTGTTATATGGTCATCTGATATTGCTCTTATGAAGTGAGATACGATGATTTAAGCATTGTGTCGCTCCTATGTATATTTTTGTGCATCTGTCGCATTTTAGAGTGTAAATTACATTTTTCGAGTTGCAGCTTAGATCCGATTTTATTTCGAATGTAGTTGTGTTTTTGAACTGGGGTTTTTACAATTACATTTTTTTCTTGTCTAAATTGTTATTTTCTGTTATCGGGTTGTTTTTATTGTTTTGTTGAAGTTTTGTAAAATATTATTATTGGGTTTTTTATAATTTTTTTCTAGATTGTTCATACAGCTGTAACTTAATTTAATAGTGTTTTTATTAAATATCTTACTTAGTGGATTTTTTTTCCAGAAAGTGTTTCTTAATTAACGAGAGGAATTTTTTCCCCAATTTACTACGAATCATCTGGCTGAAAGGCGGGTGTGTACCAGATGATATTCTTATTCCTATTTTTTCATCAAGGGTTACTTTTCTGTTTTACATATTTAATATTTGGGTTTTTGTATCCACTATTTTTTTAATGCAGTATTATAAAAATTGCTATACTTATTAAATACTTCCTCATTAACTGAATTTCTACTAATTCTGTATTCTATTGATGAGGGTATATGCATGATGATAGATGGAGGGTGGTTAGACTTTGGGTGGATGTATAAAAGATTGGTATTTGGTTTTTTGTATGGTTGGTGTATATTTTTCTCTAGATCTAAGGTTACATCGAGGAAATCTACTTTTGTTATGTTAGTTTTAATTGTTACTTTTAAATTGAGATTTTTAAACTCTTTATGCATCATTTTTCTAATTCTATCTATTTTGAAATTTGTGGCATTTCTTATTATCATAAGTCCATTGTCTCTATATAGTCCAATGTCTTTAGTATTTACTTCCTTATAGGTCGTGAGATCATATAATATTAATAATCCTACCAGATTTGAAGATTCCGTAGAGTCCATAGATCCAATGGTAATATCAAAATTGTTCTCTTTGGAATTAATTTTTTTCCACTGTTCTTCTTTATGAATGAGCATAGATGTTTTTGCATTCATTATTATTATTATTTTCTCCTCCTCCATCATATCTGAGTAAAGAGTGGCAAATTCCAATGCTGTAACAAATAGTTCTTTTGATATTGATGGATAGTACTCCTTGATATCAAATTGAATAAAAGAGCAATTGTTTTTTTCTTTTATATTATAAAACCAATTTGTTGCATCTGTGGTGTCTTTCCATAATCTTAATTCCAAGTATTCCATAATTTGTTTGTTAATCCTTTCTAAAATGTTCTTACTAATTTTCTCTGGTCTGGTCTGGTGGGATTTATCATTCTTGTATCATTTTATATATATATATATATATATATATATATATAGTTAAACAGTGTATTATTATTTCCACTGGCCTTAATTTTTAATAATAGAAAAATAATAGAAGCATATATATATATATATATATATATATATATATATATATATATATATTTATTATAAATTATGTTTTAGAACATGTACATTATTTTTTAATATATGTCCTCGACAATCATATGTTTGTTTCAACATTGGGTACGTTTCTTCAGGAGGTAAAAGCAAAACTGAATTCGTCTGCTCCCTATATTTGGTGACAATGAACCAAATATAGGGAGCAGACGAATTCAGTTTTGCTTTTACCTCCCGAAGAAACGTACCCAACGTTGAAACAAACATATGATTGTCGAGGACATATATTAAAAAATAATGTACATGTTCTAAAACATAATTTATAATAAATATTCACAGCTCTATACATCATATATTGAGCACTGTTTTAAATTAATGTTTTGGACGGAAAAAATTCTTTCTTCGTTCTGTACCCACTCGGATATATATATATATATATATATATATATATATATATATGCTTCTACTATTTTTAGCCTTATTTTTAATGTAGATGAGGCTATTATATTTGTATTATCAACAAGTATATTGCAGATAGAATTTGATAGGTCTCCGTGCATATTTAAATAAGACCTAATTGAGCTTTAATCAGAGAGATGTATTGTGAGCCTTCTTGTTAGGCATGTTGTTGTATATCCAATATAATTATTTACAAGTTTGGATTGATCAGGAGTGCAGTGACATGGGAATTCATAAATAACATTGGTTCTATGTAATCTGGATCTATATATGAGAAACAGAGTAGTAGAAAAAGAAAACTTTTAACAATGATCATTATATATATGTAATTTTGAAAAATATTTTGTCACTTTCTTTTAAATAAATGCATATCCAAATTGGATAAATTAAGTATATTGAAGAAAAAAATATTCTTGCACAATTCTTTTAAAAAAGAAATTTGTGTCTGAGCTTTGCAATTTCATGATTAGTCTAATTTATCTTTTGCTATGAATTAGAATGCAATAGATACCTTGGCTTTAGTCAATTGCACTTGGACTTCTGGTAAATTATCAGAATGTGCAGAAGTCATTTCTGATTTCCAGGCTGGAAGATACTGCTTCAAGAATTTCTGACCTTCTTCAAGTTCCTTTTTGTAGTTGTGCCAGTGGTCAAGACTTACAGCAAGACTTTCCTAGAGTAAAAACAGAATAAAAAAAAAGTTAAAAAGTTTAAACTTACCATTAAATAGTATGTAGGACAAGAATTTATTGGCTACCTGTCTAGGAGAAAGAAAACAAAATTTCCAAATCTAGGTAGATGGAACTCATTAGCATGGGAACACATTAGCATGGGAACACATTGTAGTCTAAAGAAAGAAAAACTCTAACAGAACCAACTATTCTTTGAAGTACAAAAGTTGGATATGGGCCAATCAGCACACTTTGTAGAACAATTCAATTACAGAAATCTCACCAGCCATTTCATATTCTATGAAGCAACAGCCATATAGCAAATTTTATGTCAAACACATTTACTTTCATCTCCTGGATGGATTTGGGGTCCAATATATATATTTTTTTTTAATCATATCACCCCGAGCAAGGCGATAACGCCACTGATGCGCAGGGGGCCACGTAAGAGTAAAAAGATTGGAAATTTTTGTTGCCAAATAGCAAGGTTAAAAGAACGGCAAAATAACCCGGATATAAGACAAATTTTAACTGGTCCCCAAATTAGAGCCTGTGGTCATGTAAATAAAATAGACCAAACCCGGATATAAGAGAAACCCAGATATAAGGGAACTTTTATCCGGTCCCGGCAACTCTCTTATATCAGGGTTACACTGCACAAATCAAATCGTAGTTTTTAGAGAGAATTTCTTGTTTTTCCAGATTTTGGTTAACATTGTGAAAGCTATTGATATTTTACCTATTACACCATTATTGAACAAAATATATTTCTTGAACCATTTTATTTTTCCAATATACATAAATAAACAATTTAAAATATAAATCAAGTAGATTAGTTATAATCAGTTTGGTTATTTCACCTAGAAATTATCTGATTAATTATTTCACTTAAGAAAAGATTAATGCTAAGAAATAAAATTTGTTTCTGATACTTTATTATTTTATGACAAGTTAACATTATCAGCCATTAAAAGATTTCAATTAAATCTCGAGTCCTGACGAAATTATTGAAGAATCTGAACATGTGATATTAGTGTAATGATGTTGATATGTCTCAAAATCTCTTGAGTCCTGACGAAATTATTGAAGAATCTGAACATGTGATATTAGTGTAATGATGTTGATATGTCTCAAAATCTCTTGAGTCCTGACGAAATTATTGAAGAATCTGAACATGTGATATTAGTGTAATGATGTTGATATGTCTCAAAATCTCTTGAGTCCTGACGAAATTATTGAAGAATCTGAACATGTGATATTAGTGTAATGATGTTGATATGTCCCAAAATCTCTTGAGTCCTGACGAAATTATTGAAGAATCTGAACATGTGATATTAGTGTAATGATGTTGATATGTCCCAAAATCTCTTGAGTCCTGACGAAATTATTGAAGAATCTGAACATGTGATATTAGTGTAATGATGTTGATATGTCCCAAAATCTCTTGAGTCCTGATGAAATTATTGAAGAATCTGAACATGTGATATTAGTGTAATGATGTTGATATGTCCCAAAATCTCTTGAGTCCTGACGAAATTATTGAAGAATCTGAACATGTGATATTAGTGTAATGATGTTGATATGTCCCAAAATCTCTTGAGTCCTGATGAAATTATTGAAGAATCTGAACATGTGATATTAGTGTAATGATGTTGATATGTCTCAAAATCTCTTGAGTCCTGACGAAATTATTGAAGAATCTGAACATGTGATATTAGTGTAATGATGTTGATATGTCCCAAAATCTCTTGAGTCCTGATGAAATTATTGAAGAATCTGAACATGTGATATTAGTGTAATGATGTTGATATGTCTCACAAACTGTAGAAAGTCAATTACAAGTTTGTTTTATATAAAAGTCTGATTTGGTTTTTACAGCTTAACCTTTTGTAGGCCATTTAAAACTAAAACATTTAAAAAAAATTATTTAAAACTAAAACATATTTGAAAGAATAATTCTTTGTCTTTTTTTTGAGAGTTTTCAACAATTTTTGAAAAATAATAATTTTTCCAGTTATAATACAACCCCAGTGAAATGAACTCGTCTAGATACTTAAATAAAGAATTTCAAGTGAATCTAAAATTACCATTAAAGTCAGTCTTCAGAATATTTCTTACAGACATCACAGTGAGTATCTAAGCAAGACTAATTTTTAACTGCTATAAAATGAGTTATAATAAATTATTTCTATTTAACCAATAGCTGGGGGGAGAGGAAGTGAATTCATACTTTTCCCAATGATATTTTTATGTAAGTGAATGTAATATAACTGACTGGAATTTGAACTCAGTTCCTGATTTCTTTTTCCAAGTTTCTATCTATTACATCATCCACACATCCATATATGAAAAAAAAAATTGATTTCTCTTCAAATTGTACAAAATTTAACCTAGTTATGAGATATGGTATTTCCAACAAATTGTCGAGTTGATCATAAGTGTGTGTTGAAATACAGTGCAGCATATTTAGACATTACCAGATGTAAAGCACCAGGGTACATTTAAGTGCTTTTGACCATAAAGGGTTAAAAAACTGTTTATTTTCATCTATTATGTTGTTATATGAATGGAGATTGTAGTAGCTCACATTGCAAGCTGTAAAATGTACTCTCTTCAGATTTCTCACCTGATTCTGCTTAGTTGATGTCAAAAGATTTGCATAGCCATCTTTAAGTTGTTTCACCTGAGCCCTTGTATTGTCAGCCAACTTAGGAGCTCCACAGTTACTTGCTATAATGCTCTCTCCTTTCAATTCTACATCATCCAGAATTGCTTGATGGTGCAAAATATCTTCAGCCATTAACTAAAAGAAAACCATTGATGTTGTTAAAGAAAAAAAAAAATTGAACATTAAAAAAAAACATATTCACTATAAAGGTTCTGAAATAATGAATTTGTGAAATTTAATTTACCCATAAATTAATAAAATTCTCTTGATAAAAATAATTAAAGAAAATTAGGTAATGTTTAACATATGCACATATAAAAAATGATGTGTCAAAAGGCCATTTATGCATTTTTTTCTTGGTAACTGAAAACAAATGTTAAACACTCTTGTATATAAACAGTCTAATAAGTAGTGTTAAATATTTTTGTTATTAATTCTTGAGGAAAGAAACAAAACAAAAAAAGCTATAACTTCAGATGCTCACAACCTATTTGAATTTATGTGATGAGAGAAAATGAAAAAATTGCCCAGAAAATACATTTTTTCAAAATTCATAATTACAGTTACTTGTGGTGTTTAGTTAAATTGTTTTGTTTTCAGATTTTTTTTAATGAATATATGAAAAACATTATTTTCAAAGTTATTTCTTTATAAAATTATTCTTATAACTAAAATCTAAAATTGTTTAATTCTTTTGTTATCAATTCTCAAGAAAAAAGAGAATGCATATATCCACTTTCATGTGTTTTATGAAATGATCATCTATAGGAAAAGTAATAGAACCCTAATTTAAGAAATTTCACCATTCATCTCAACTGAATGCTAAAAAGTAGTTTTAAGCAATTGATTCAGCCAGATGTTGTGTGTGAGATTTGGTAAAGTAACAGTGAAGCAGGAGCAGAAATACAAATAAGATTTAATACTGTTTTATCATGTAATGATTTTGATCAGAAAAACAAAGCACTATCCTCAACATGCAAACTGTTCAAGGATTTTCTCAGGTAACAGCAGCAGTTGTTATCTTGAAGATATGTGAAGGGAACATTGCTTCAAATTGCATCCCAATTCAATGCTGGCACTGTTTAACCAACCAGTCAGTGCATTATACAATATACATTACATTCTACATTGATAAACAAGGATAACATAATTAGCTCCTGCAATTCTTCTGAGCCAGATAAAGTCCCCATTAGATAATTTCTAAGTTTCCAAGTTAGTGTCATGTTTTCTCCTTTTCGAGGTAAATAGTTCAGTACAATATTTACAGCTAATTGTCTCATCTTTGTTATTGTTATCAGTTATGACACATTTCTTGAGAAGAGAGGCAGTGAGGATATAGAGCTCATGGAAGGAGGACGATAAGGAGGAGAGTAAAGAGGCAAGGAAAAGGGGCCTTGAGTAAAGAGGTGAGAAAAGGGGCCTCGAGTAAAGAGGCGAGGAAAAAAGGGGTCTCGAGTAGGCGAGGAAAAAAGGGGTCTCGAGTAGGCGAGGAAAAAAGGGGTCTCGAGTAAAGAGGCGAGGAAAAAAGGGGTCTCGAGTAAAGAGGCGAGGAAAAAAGGGGTCTCGAGTAAAGAGGCGAGGAAAAAAGGGGTCTCGAGTAAAGAGGCTAGGAAAAAAGGGGTCTCGAGTAAAGAGGCTAGGAAAAAAGGGGTCTCGAGTAAAGAGGCTAGGAAAAAAGGGGTCTCGAGTAAAGAGGCTAGGAAAAAAAGGGGTCTCGAGTAAAGAGGCGAGGAAAAAAGGGGTCTCGAGTAAAGAGGCGAGGAAAAAAGGGGTCTCGAGTAAAGAGGCGAGGAAAAAAGGGGTCTCGAGTAAAGAGGCGAGGAAAAAAGGGGTCTCGAGTAAAGGAGGAGGAAAAAAGGGGTCTCGAGTAAAGAGGCGAGGAAAAAAGGGGGTCTCGAAAGTAGGCGAGGAAAAAAGGGGTCTCGAGTAAAGAGGCGAGGAAAAAAGGGCCAGCAGTAAAGAGGCGAGGAAAAAAGAGCCAGCAGTAAAGAAGCGAGGAAAAAAGGGCCAGCAGTAAAGCGGTGAGGAAAAAGGGCCTGTAGTAAAGAAGCAAAGAAAAGGGGCCAGGAGTAAAGAGGCAAGGAAGGGGAGCCAATAGTAAAAAAGCAACAAAGAGAAGCCATGAAGCGGAAGGTGAGGAGAAGAGGCTAGGAAAAGGAAAGGTCACAGGAAAAAAAAGCAGGCTAGCGGGTGAGAAGAGAGGACATGAGGTGGAAGGCCAAGAAGAGGAAGGAGAGAAAGCATGAAGTGGATGGTAATTAGGAGAGAGGAGAGGCCATGTTTTAGAAGGCAATGTAGAAGAGGAGAAACAAGAGAGGGGAAGGGGAGGAATGGAGGCAACAGGACAGAAGGTGAGGAAGAGAAGCCACAAGGTGAAAAAAAAAAGGGAGGAGAGACCCCAAGGTGGTAGGTGAGGATATGCGAGAATTAGAAAGAGATCATGTTGAGGAAGATAAAGAGGAGAGGGCCTCAAGGTAGGAATCGAGATGCAGTTGAGGCTGAAAGGAAGAAGGTTGGGAGGTGGAAAGGGTGTGAGAAGGCCAAAAGAAGAAGTTAGGGAGAGGAGAATATAATATAAATTGAAGAAGGAAGAACAAAGACAGTGGTGTCTAGTGCACAATGTAGGTGAGGATAGGTTCAGTGCAATATCATTTAAAATGAGAGCTTTGTTAAATATTTAATAATATTGCGTAAATTAATAAAACAATTAAGAAAATGCTTCATCTGAAGATCAAAAACAAAACAGAAATATCTATTTTCAACTCGCAAATTAAAACAAAATCTTAAAAAGAACATTTTTAATAAATAAAAAAATTAAAGACACACAGCAACAAAAAAAAAAAAGAAAAGGAAATCATATAGTTTATTTTTTTCCTGGGAAAATATAGATTCTAAGTTCTAATACCTGATTGTCTTTCTGATGTTGTTCAGCAAGTTCCAGAGTTGACAAATCTGTTATGTTTTGTGCTGTCAGCTGAAGTGAAGTCTGTAACAGCCACTTCTCAAAAGCCTGTTGAGCATTTTGGAACTCTTCATGTTCTTGGTAACCTTTCTCCAAGATGTCTATAATTTTCTGCAAAAAGGTTATAAAACAAAACACACAAACCTATTAACAAGGTGTATGAATGTTTGGTACTATAACACATACACATACAACAACACAATATATATGATAAAACATAGTTTTAATGTATGTATTGTATGTATTATTTATAAGTACTCAGTATCAGGGGTAGAGCATATATACATGTAAATAGAATAATTTGCAGTATAATCATTACTGCCACCTAATAACTGTTAGAATAATAAAATTAATCTACCCATAATTCATGATTGACCATCATATATAGTCATACCAAAACACATGGTATGAAGATAGAATTTAAGCATGGAGCAGACTATTGCTGCTGGATATTAATCTCAGTGTGTGTGTATGTAATTATAATATTTTATTAAAAGTCTTATAATGAAAATATTATGATATATTGCTCTACTTTGTATTGAGCATTTTTTAAAAAAAGTAAATGATACTGTGGATTTTCACTCAATTTGTTCTTACTCTATATATATATATATATATATATATATATATATATAGTAAATAGCTAACCTAGAGAGACAATGAACCTACCAAGGTTTCACCAAATTGGATCTTCAGGGAAAGTTGGCCCTACTTTCCCTGAAGATCTAATTTGGTGAAACCTTGGTAGGTTCGTTGACTCTCTAGGGTAGCTATTTACTTTGTTTGCTCTACTTGTGTATTGAGCGCTTTTTGTTTTAGGTTACTCGTCTTGTTTTTTTTTTTACTTTGGGCTACGTACTTTGACTGATGTTCAAGTATATATATATATATATATATATATATATATATATATATATAATAATAATATTAACTATAGCAACAACAATACCAATAGTAACAGAACTAACTAGTATTGATTAAGCTATAATTTAAATTGTCTTGTACAACCCACCGAGAATGAACTTGGAGGGAAAAGAAGGGGAAGTAAAAAAAAGAAACAAACGAAGTACATGAACAAAAAGTCAAGCACTCGTAAGAAAGATGAAAACCCTAACACTAAAGTGCTCAATAGAAAATCTAAGCAAGAGCCAACAACCTACCATGGTTTCGCCCAACAGCTCGTCAGGGAACTTGGCCAATTTCCTGATGGCCCGTTGAGCGAAACCGTGGTAGGTTGTTGGCTCTTGCTCAGATTTTCTGTATATATATATATATATATATATATATATATATATATATATAGATAGAGAGATAGATAGATAGAGAGCATGAATTAACAAGTTTAGTTAATTTTTTTAATAACTTATTCAAATAATAACTCTTTATTTCAATTACTAGGGCATATCATTCAGATTCCAAGTGTGAAGCCACTTTCAGATGCCATGTAGTTATCTCCCTTTAACTTAACCCTCTAAGTTATTTGTTCACCAATGCTGTAATCTGGTATTGAACTCACAACTCTTTGGTTCAATTCATTGGAACTAACCAACACCTATATCCACTAGGCCATGTGTTTTTGAGAACAATTTCTTGTATGTGCTGTGTCCTTTCAAGACATGGGCAATCATGATTCTCCACTACATCCTATCCTTTGTAACTCTTAAAGTTTGTTTCTTTACTATTCTTCCCAGTCCCTGTTCTACTATTGATTCATACAAGCTCATAAGGCAAGTTGTTCAATGTTTCCTTCTGTCCCTCTTGTCTTCAGTAGGTTCTGTGAGGGTCAAATTCTCCAAGCCCTCTTTTCCTTCTGTTGTGGAGGAATATCCTGTCCTACCCAGGAATGGGTATGGCCCGGGTTATAAAAGACCTAGACAAGAACGAACTACAGAAAGCACTCAAGAGAGATTGAGTGTGTTCGTGACTATACGAGTCTTCGTCATTGCACAAGAGTGATTGAGATTATTCGTCATTATACCAGAGTCGAAAGCTATTGGCCTTAGAGTTAGATGTCACTAGACGGAAGCCTACTTCTCAAGACGGACACATACATCCGATACAAAGACATTGCCTTCTTAATTGTTATTCGGGTTAACTGTTCGTTGGTGTACTTGTATTTGGTTTATTGTACTGAGGTATAATAAATCTTTATTTATATATCCTCAGTGTTAAGAGTTATTTCTTGCACTATTCTTTCTCTGTTTATCCCCTCCCGGGATACAACACCTTTGTAGCTTGTTCAGCCATCCATTTACACAATCTCATTTGGTAAGTTACTCATTGTTTCCCCTGTCTCTCTTGTCTTCAGTAGGTCTTGTGAGTTTCAAATTTTCTTAGCCCTCTTTCATCATTATGAGTCCCAGAAATTTCAGCTGTTTTTTTGATACTAAGTTTAAGTGCTGTTTTTGTTTCTATTTTCCTTGAACATTCCTTATTTCTCACATGCTCCATCCATTCTCAGCATCATTTCTGTAGAACTACATATCTGTTGCCTCAAGTTTCTTCTCATCTATGAGAAAAGCATCTAACATTAACGGTCATATCGAAGAATTGATATACTCTTTTCTTTGTTTCTAACAAAAGGATTAAATTATGATAACAAATCAAAAAAAAATTTCAACATAAAAATGATTTTTTTTTTTATCATATCACCCCAAGCAAGGCGGTAATGCCACTGATGCACAGGGGGCTACATAAGAGTGAAAAGATTGGAAAAGAGAAAGCCAGAAACCACATCCTAAACAAGGAACAAGGGATGAGCCTCTTCACCTGTTCAATAGACGTGGGTGGAGTGTGAACCGAGCGATAGTTCAGTCTATCTACTCCAATATTAATATAGATATATAATCAGTTTAATGTTATCAGTCTCCCTCCCCTAATAAGTATCTCTTAAGCAAAATTATAAGTACATATACACCAGTGTGTGTCAAAGATAGTATCTGTTGGGAAAAACAAAGAGGTTAATCATTAACCCCATGCGATGAAAACTTACCTGGCACCTTTTTCTTATGATTTCATAACGGGACTTTATTTCATTGTAGGAACCTTCTGCCACACCACTGTCTGCACTAACAGTGTCAAGTTGAGACAGACTCTGACCAAGATCATTAACTGGTTTCTCTCGAGAGTTGATGTCACTGAGAAATACCTGTAACAACAAAGTGGACTTTAACTGGGGATTTTGGGACACATTTGCAATTAGACTGAGAATAACAAAAATTTGTATTCAGCAAAGACACTAATCCAAATAATAAAACAACAAACAATACTTTACAAAAATATTGATGCATATAATTGTATTGCATTCTTTTCTTCCTTTTCTTACTATTTCCTTTGTTTTTCATTGCTTTTTTTATATAGACTTAAGCTTTCCTTGGGCTGATCTAAATGTTACCATTTTCAGAAATATTTTCTCAAACTATATCATGCAAAAGTCAGCTATCATGTGAAATGATAATGGCCCCATAGCCCCATACCTTTTTCCTGTTGATATACATCAATACCCCTTTTGGAAGCATTTCTATTAGGTTATTAGTTAGAAGATGGGTATGTTCCTTAAATTTAACACTTCTGCTGTTGTAGACATACATGTCTTTAAAATCATATATTGTCTATTATTGTAGACATACATCTTTGAAAACCTACATTGTCTGCTGTTATCAACATGCATCGTTAAAAACTTATACTGTCTACTGTTATAGATAGAAGTGTCTTTAAAAACTTATATTGTCTGCTGTAGTAGATATATGCCTATGTCTACTACAGCAGACAATGTAAGGTTTTACATTGTCTGCTGCTGTAGACATACATGTCTTTAAAAACTTAAAATGTAATGTGTGTGTATATAAATAACATTTTTAAGATGTACTTGCACAACTTTACAAAACTTAAAATACCTCTTGTTGGTGCACATGTTTTCCAGACACTAAAATGTCAAACCTTAATATTTGTGCTATAAACTAGCACTTAGTGCTATTTCTAAATTATTATAGACATATACTTATGTATAATAAATCCTTTTTTTTTACATTTTTTTTTACATTTGAGTTGGGTAGTTTAGTTTGCAATGAAGATTATCTAATCAAAAGCAAAAATGTGGTGCCCATGAGAAATTGTCATTGGCATCTTTATAGTCATTTAATTTCAGTTAGTAGAAATTTCCTATTTTTCCTAAAACAGGCCAGCACAGCCAGACAACAATGTTATAATCAAGAAGCAAAAGTTTTAAAAACCATTTATTTAAATCTATAAATCAAATAATGTTTAACTACATATACATCTTTCAAAATTAATTTAAACTTTTATGATTTAAAACCATGTAACCCTAAAACTTACTTTGTATTTATCCAGTTGTGCTTTTTTCTCCGACAATTTCCCATAAACTTCAGGGTTGATGGATAATAAATTTTCTAGTTCCAAAAGCCAGGCTTCCAAAGATTCCTTTATACTTTCATAGTCTTGCCATTTTTGTTGGCTGTTCTGCAAACTGAAGGCACAATCTGTCACAGACTGGTTCAGTTGCTTCCATCTTGAAGACATTTCAGCTATGTTCTCTTCGATCAATTTGTAACCAGATGGTGAAGTTGATGGTTGAATTTTTTCTGCATAGTCACTTACTTTGTTGACTTTATACACAGTTTCATCCATGCCATTTACAATAACCTATTGATGACAGAGAAACCAATTAATTAAAAAGACGTATAACAATATGTAATGCATTTAACTGTTTGTCTATAACAAAGATGACAAAGTCCCAGCTTGGAAACCACATGAGGCTTTTTAACATTTAATGTGTGGCTTGTGGAAATATGTTGGCTGAATTCTTTTTCCATAAAAAAAAAAGTAAAAAAACTTTCAGGCTTTATAATCATTTACCAGTTATGAATTGTAATAATCTCTTTCCAAGAATTCTGAATTATGATCCATTATTAGTCTCTAGTGTCATAAGTGATTTTTGAACTTTAAAATTAAATCAATGCAAATTTATTGACTGATAAAAAGAATGGAAGTCCAAAAGCATTACCAATTCAATTAATTATCACACAGTTTTTATCTTCAACTCTGTAATTGTTTTACTAATATATATAAGTGGGCATTGAAGTCAACACCCAGTTTTATCCCTAAAGTGATGCTTATGTTGATGTGATTACACATGTGCATGAAAGAGAGGATTTTGTAAAGTTAAATTTAAAACATTTTTAAAATATTTTTTTGATATACAGTCTACCCAATTTTATTTAGTTTCTTTTCATTTGTTTTTATCAATTTTGTTATTAAATACCTCATATTGCCGTCAGATCTGCCAAGAAAGGTGGAATTTTATAAGAAACTGGACATAAATTTACTGGATGATCTAGCAATTAAAGCACTTTCTATACATTTCTGTTTTAGTAACTTGCTTTCTCTTAATTATAGTAACATTTTCTTTTTTAATCAAAATTTTTTAAAAAATTGCTGGATTCTCATTTCCAAACACACCTGTCTATTATGGTGGCAGATAATCTTTGTTTACAAACAACATCTCAGACACATATACATTTGTTTAACTCCATCTGTGGGTTATACTGCAACTATGCTGAGGAGATCTCAGTTACAGTTTCTGGGAAAGAGCACATCGTTTGGCATGATCAATGGTTTCAATAGACCAGTACACTTAAACCCTCAGTCACAATGACTTGTGACTGTTTTGCTAGCACAATAATTGACAACTTCATAATACTTCAGGTCAATCTGTCATATGGTTTTTCAAACACTTTCCAATAGTGCTCCATGGTGGGATCACCTGTATGGGTTGATTACATCAAGAAGCCACCTTCCTGATAAATCAGTCATGGTGAGATTTGAACCCAAGTTTGAGATTAGGAAAGCAAATATTGTAACCACTTAGCCATGCAACCATTAAGAAAAAAGTAATGATGAGATATCAGATAAATATAAGGAAAGTGGGATGAGCAGTAATGAATATGTAAATTTAAAAAAAGAAGAACATACATTAAGAGTCCTGAGTTTTTCTTGAATGGAAAGGCCATCAGTTGAAACAGAAAGAGCAGAGAGCTCCTTTTCACAATTGCCAATCCAGTCCATAATTGTGTTATAGTTTTCATCAAACACTTCATGTTCTTGAACATTTTCTCTCAATTTCACAATGATATTCTGGGAGAAAAAAATAAACATATGATAAAGGTGGAAAGAAAAAAAAATTATAAATGAAAATGCTCAAGTGCACAAACCCCTAAAACATCATGATACGGATAATTAGTGCATATATTAATTATTCCTGAAACCTAATTTTTCTGTAAAACAGATTTTAAGTGCTTTAGAAATTGTTTTTAAAATCCCAAGATTTGTAAATCTAATCATAAGTAAACATTAAAACTATGCAGACACATACACACAATGAAAGAAGAAAAAAAATCAATCCTACAGCAATAAAATGTGCGGGAAATATTTTTTTTTAACCTAATATAAAAATAATAATAAAAAACCTTCAATTGCTGGAGAGTTCATCCACAAAACTCTGGAGTCAATATGATGAATATAACATCAAAGCAAAGT
>JBBBDQ010000373.1:1325000-1407500 GCA_037127315.1 Ascarosepion bandense
TTTGATTTCTCATTCAGAGATGATATCTACTGGACCACAACAAACATGAAGTATAAAGACTTGGCCAGAATTTTAACTTATCTCATTGGTTTTAATTTTTTTACTGGTAACTATTAACAGCTGCATTAGTAGCTTAGAGTTTACAAGTACAGGGTGTCCATAAAGTTTGTGTACACTTTAAAAAATTTATAACTTAATTTGTATTTGTGATAGAAATAATTAGAAAGATGTAAATCTATATTTTTAAGGTCTTATTGAAATTTTATTTAAGTTTCCACATGTCCTCCATCATTAGCAATACAAAAGGTCATATGATTTTGCAGTTCACGGAAAACATTTGCCAACTGATTTTCAGTAATGCCTGAAATCACATTAGTTATTTTAGTTTTCAAATCTTCTAATGAACTACGTTTGGTTGCATACACAATTGTTTTCACATGTCCCCATAAAAAAATCCAATGGAGTCAAATCTGGCAACGTGGAGGCCAATGAAATGGTCCACCCCTTCTGATCCATATGTTAGGAAATTCCTGATTTAGAAACTGTCTAACACGCAGAGCAAAGTGACAAGGAGCTCTATCTTGTTGAAACACTGTATTATCTTTCAAATTTACAGATTATTTCTATCACAAATACAAATAAAGTTATAAATTTTTTAAAGTGCACACAGACTTTATGGACACCCCGTAGAGTAAAGTGTAAAATTGTAAATATTAAAATGTTTATGAGTGATGAATGGATATGTAAAACAAATCCTGTAAATGCATAGACAAATATATAAATTTCATAATGTTCACACAAACATGAAGGATCTTTGCTTTTTAGAAAAAGAAACTAAATACCTTGTGATTTGTGCTCAAACCATGGTACTGTGAAGAAAGTTTCAACAGCCTGTGAGAAATTCTTGGATCATTACTTTTTTGACTAGCTTCCTCGCCAAGATCTTGAATTTTCTCCAAAATTTCTTTCTGCTTCTTTATATCATCAAGTAAATTCTGCAATTGCATAAAGATATCTTAAAAATATGATATCAATTGTCGGACATCACAAAATACCATGATATTCATCATGGAACATCATAAAACATCAATAGTATCCAAAAGAAGTGCAACAAAGAACTAACATACATTTTGTTTAGTTGTCTTCAGAAGGAATTGTTCCTGTCGAAAATGAAAGAATTATTTACATAGGGTTCAACAGTTCTACATCTATGTCCTCTGACTCAAGTCAAATTGTTATTTTGTTGTGTTTTTTTTTTAAATAATTATCTCACCCCAAGCAAGACAGTACTGGCACTGGTGTACAATGGGCTATATAATAGGAGAGTGAACAGAAAGGAGGACAGGTCATGGAAGGTGATGGAGAATGGGTAAGAGAAGGATGGGTACACTGGTGTAAAGAGAGCTGCGTGAGAGCAAAGTGTAAAGTGAGAAGAAGGATGGGAATCAAGGAGATAAGAGACGACAGTTGACATTGCATTTAAACTCTTGGAGATTGTAGCTATTAGGGAAACAAGAATTCAAAAGGGAGTTCCACAGCGAGGAAGTGTGAGAAAAGAAGCTGTGAGAGTATAAGTTGTGGTTACACTTGATTGTTTTAACTGTAAAAGGGTAGAACCTTGTTGCTAGTCTAGTAGCATAAGTAAATTTGCATGATGGAGAGGCCAAGGAGCTAATCTCATTGGAGCAGAATCCATGAAAGTATTTCTAGAAGAGACAGAGGGAAGTCACATCTTGTTGGCATGAGAGAGAGTAGAGACGGACCGCCAGGTCAGGATAGACTACATTGCAGACTTTCTTTGGATCTTGTTGAAAACCCCAAAGCAGTGGCACTCAACCAGATATGACAGCAGTTTCAATTCATGGGTAGATGGTAGATTTGTAAATGTGCATGATGGATTCAGAAGAGAAGAACTTCCTGGTCTGATGCAGGGACCCAACCTTCTTAGCAGTAAATTTAGCTATTAATTCAATGTAGTCATTTCACTTAAGGTCAGCTGTGAGAGGGAGGCCGAAGAGGCGCAGTGTATTGATCACAGGGAGATTAGTGTGATTCATGCTGATGGTAGGAAGATAAGATTGTCTATGGTAGTTAAAGGATAGGATCTTCATTTCGGAAGGATTAAAGTTTATGAGCCATTTCTTACCCCAGTCTACCACCGACTGGAGGTTCTTTTTGAGAGGTCTGTTTTGTCTGCAACAGCAGATTTCTTAGAGAGGGAGGAGTAAATAGTGATGTCATCAGTGTAGATGCCTTCTTGGGATCTGATTACATCAGGGAGATTGTTGATGAAAATCAGAAAAGGTGTAGGACCTAGGATAGAGCTTTGAGGGACACCTGCATTCATACAATAGGATCTGGAAGCATGACTATTCAATACGACCTTCATTACAGCATGCTAGACCCTGTCATATGCTTTGGCGATATCCAGAGCAACAGCTCAAGCTTTGCTGTTCTTATCAAGAGCCTGGTATATGTACTCAGTGATTGTTGTTAGCATGTCAGTGGTGGACCTGGCAAAGCAGAAACCATACTGTTTGTAGGAGAACAGGCTATGAGATGTTGAACCACTTCAGCATTGATGATGACTTCAAACACTTAACCAAAAAATCAGTAGGAGGCTGATAGGATGATAATTGGAGGAGTCTAAGGATTTTCCAAAGTTCTTAAAAACAGTAACCACAGATGAGGACTTCCAGCAGGCAGGGAAGCAAGAAATGGAAAGACAGTAGTTGTAGAGTTTAGAGAGGTCAGAGGAAGAGTTCAGGTGCACATTTCTTTAAGACAATGAGATTCCATCATCTCCACTCACCTTATGGTGGTCAAGTTTTGAAATTATTTTAGAGACCAGCAAGGGGGTAATGTAAATGTCGCTCAGTTGAGCCTCAGTTCTAGGTGGAAAGTAGGGTGCAAATATTCCTGACAAATTAAGTGAGGAGTTGGAGGAGAATCTGTGAGCAAAGCACTCAGCCTTGTCCACTGTAGCTGTAAGGACCTCATATTTATTTATTTATTAAAGGAGGAATGGAAAGTTTGTGGCTGTTTAGCACAATTTTGCAGATCTACCAGTAGTCTTTGGAGCTGAACTTGTGCACTGCTATATGCTGCTTCATTCTGTCAGCAAACAACAGCTTAGTGTCACTGAGTATCCATTTACAATTATTGCGAGCAGAAGCAAATAGGCGCCTATTATGATCAGATATGTGGCTCTGATGAAGCTGGAAGTAGTGATTCCAGTGGGCTATGGAGGCCAAGCAGGCAAGGGAGAATCAAGGAGGTGAATGGGGTTTAAAGTGGAACTTCCTGGCTTGGATGAAAGCATCAATGCCAGCTTTCACCCTGAAAGAGACCTCAGAAGCGCAGTCTTTAACAGGGAGACTAAATACTTTCTTCCAGGGGACGTCACACAGAAAATCTCGTAGTGCCTCCCAGTCCACCCTTTGATAGCAGCAAGAGCTTCTGTTGGTCGGAGATTTCTGTGGGGAAGAGAAGTGGAGAGAGAGATACTAACAGAAACCACAGCATGATCAGAGTTGCCAACAGGGCAAAGCTGTATAGGATGGCAATAGGCAGGGATAAAAATGATGAGATTTAGCAGAGAAGTTTGTCCCTCATATATACTGAGGAAATATGTGGGGAAGTCAAGCACTTGCATTAGAGACTGGGGGATCACAGAGTTTAGGGTGTGGATGCCAGCAAGATCAGTAACAGAGTTTTCTAGTCAATTGGCATGGTGGACATTATGACCTTAACTATATTATCAGATACACTGTCCACCAAGGAACAGTTGGGAGAGGGAAGAAAGTAGAGCAATAAAGGAAAATATCATAGCTGTGTTTAGTAGAGCGAGATGGAGGAACATGTATGGTTTACTGGCACTTTTGTCTCAAACTCGAGTAGAGTACAAGCATCTTTCAATTAATGCAGTTTTGATTAGTGTATTTGTCTATACTTCTGAGACAAGGTAGTATATACAATATTTACATTGTTCAGACTGTTATCTTTATCGCCATGTTTATAATGTTTTGGTCTTTGTATACTCCGGCCTTCTTCAGATGCTAGGAATTTCTTAACTGAACCCTTTATCACTGAATTATATAATTCTCATTCTATGTGTGATGCCACTTCCAAATACCATTTAGTGATATCCCTTTAACTCAAGTTTCTAAGTTATTGTTCACCACTGCTGTAGCGAGGTATTGAACTCACTGGGTCAAGTCATTAGAACTAACCAACGTCTCATTTGGCCATGTGTCTTTGAGGACATGGCATCTAGAAGTGGCATTGCCCATGGAATGAGAATCATATACCTCAGTGATGGAAATAGAGGGTGTGGTTCAAAATTTCTAGCACCGAAAGAAGGCTGGAGCATAAAACAGCTGAAACACAGTAAACATTGCAATAAAGATGAGGACACTAGTTCAAACAATGTAAATAATGTTTTGATTAGTGTTAAAAATTTTTATATACCAAAGTTCAATTAGTGTAGTAAAACATTCTTCAGTTTAAACATAGTAATTGAAAAATGACTTTTTTTTTTTATAGCTACCGATATACACATTAATCACACTAATTGAAGGATTCTTGGATTTTTGTAATCTCTGTGATATTTGTGATTGTTGTAGAGGAATACCCTGTCCTACCCTGAAATGGATATGGTCCGGTCTATAAAAGACCGTGACTAGAGTGAACTATAGAGTCATCGTCACTAGACAGAAGCATACGTCACTAGACAAAAGCATTCTTCACGAGATGGACACATACGCCCTAGACAGAGACATTGTTTACTTGATTGTTACACCTGTTACTATTCGTTGGTGTTCGTGTATTGTCTATTGGTTTATTGTATTGTGGTATAATAAATCCCTATTAATATATCTTCAGTGTTAAGTATTATTCTTGCACTATTCTTTTCCTGATTATCCCCTCACGGGATATATCAGTTATACATACACACAAATATATATGAAGATGCAGATTTTTATTGCATTTGATGCAGATTTTTATATTGATGCAGATTTTTATTGGAGATTACTGATATTAACTGCTGTAAGGTAAAGTAAATAAATAAATTTATTTTGCTATTTTTATTAATCAATATCACTCCAAGCAAGTCAGTAAAGCCCCTGCCTGACGCTCTTCCTTATTTTCATCAACGACTTCCCAGATGAGATCAAGTCCCAAGTAGGCATCTACGCAGATGACACTACAATATACTCCCGCACCAGTAAGAAACCTGTCGTGGCAGACAGACAATCTCGCTGCTGACCTTGAATGGGATCTACACTCTGTGGTGAACTGGGGCAAGAAGTGGCTTGTCAACTTCAATTCATCTAAGACCAAGCTGTTGTCTGTCAACCATTACAGGCAACCTCTCCTGCCTCCCATAAGCATGGACCAAGCGATTCTCCTGGAGAGTAATACACTATGCCTCCTCGGACTTACCCTGTCCTCAGACCTCAAATGGAACCACTATATTGAATCCATAGCAAAATCTACTGCTAAGAAGGTTGGGTTACTATGTCGATCCAGGATGTTTTTTCCACCTGCATCCATCCTGTATATATACAAGTCAACCATCCGTCCGTGCATGGAGTACTGCTGCCATTTATGGTCAGGTGCCCCTGCTGTTCTCCTCAGTGTTCTTGACAGGCTCCAAAGAAGAGTCTGTAATGTGATAGGTACTGATCTGGCAGCTCGACTGCAGCCACTTCCCCATCATCGAAATGTGGCCTCCCTTTGTCTGTTCTATAGATACTTTCATGGCTTCTGCTTAGACGAACTTAAGTCACTGATGCCTCCTCAACAGGTGTTTACTCGTGCAACCAGACTGGCAACTGGGTCCCACCCATTCACAGTCAGGTTAGCCAAATGCAGACGACAATTCTACTCCTGCAGCTTCTTCTCTCGCACTTCCCGCCTGTGGAACTCGCTCCCGTATTCTTGCTTTCCTGACGGCTACAACCTCCAGAAATTTAAATGTAAAGTCAATACTCATCTACTAACCACTGGACTCTAGCTCTCTCCCCACCCCCGTATAACCTTCCCTTTCTCTCCACCTATGTATCTGTCATCGCACCTGCTTTCTCAGCTTTCTATTGTTCTTCTAACTAGTTTGTACTCACTCTTTTCTAATTAATCTTTTTACATTTATGTAGCCCCCTGCACATCAGTGGCGTTTTTGCCTTGCTCGGGGTGAAATGATTTAAAAAAAAAAAAAAGACACAAGGAGTTAAAGGGTGTAGAAGAATTAGGAACAAAAGCATTAATAATGAGCAGGAAGAGGAAAGAATAAACAAGACAGGAGATAGTGATTGACATTGCATTTAAATTTCCATAGATTAAAGTTGGCTGGAAAGCATAGAGCCAGAATGGGGTTTCATAAGCAAGAAAAGAAACTGTAAGCATTGAAATTGTGGCTACATCTAGCCACCTCATCTGTAAATTGATGAAATCTTTAAAAGAAAAGTTTAAGAAGAAAAACTCATCAATACTGGAAAGAGTGATAGCAAACTTGAGATGCCTGTTTGTCTGAAAAATTGTTTTCAAAGTAAGATTTTATAAATTTCCACAGAAAACATCACTGGCTCCTTGGGCAATGAATGCCAAATGTTTTGTTATTAGGAAACAGTTAATATTACCATTACCAAATAATATTAGATAGGTTTTTAGTAAAGGGTACAAGTGATTCCAGCTCAAAAGGGCCAAAGATCATACAGATACTACACTCTGATCCTATGTAGGTAAGTTTAAAATATGCATAAGCAGAGTAATAGTGTAGGTAATAAAATCTCTCCTCCTTTGATTTGTTTATATGAATATCTTCCAAGATTCAACATAAATCATTTTATAAACAAGTTCATGGCATTGAAGAATTCATCAAATAAAGTGAAATTGTTCTTTCCTGATGATGAAATACACAATTTACCTGAAAAGTAGCACAAGATCATTGAAAACCAGGTAAAAATATTTCCATGGCTGAATAATGATTATACAAATTTATATTATTAAAAGATTCTATAAAGAATATTGAATAATTCTGCATCATTAATTTATAAACAGATATATAAATCTATATAAACATTTGCAGAGAAAAATGTTTGAACTGAAAAAGAAATATGAGATGTTTTATTTGAGAGAGAAATTAAAATACCTTAAGAACTGTGCAAAATCTGAGTCAGAATCCCACAATTCATTGCTTCCTCCTCTGCTTTAAGTGACCACAGAGAACAATAACATTTCAACAACTTCAATTTTTTTAATTCTGTTAATGACTTTCATGATTCAACATGAATCTTTTTATTGACTTAATATTACAAAAGAAGATTAAGATGAATCATGTCAAACACTTGAAAAAAAAAAAAATTATAGTGTCCCATTAGGGATGTGTTTTCCAAGTCCCAACTTGAAATAATAACAAATTTTAAGGGAAATGGAAAAAAAAAAAAGAAAAAATATGATATGAAAAAGTTTAAAACTCAAAATGAGTGTTTGGCAAAGAGACAAAATATCGTGATTGTGAAGCCCAAGAAAAGAAATCTAAATAAAACAAAAAGAAAAAAATAACTTTCATTTTTATTAATTTTTTAATGAATAAAATTAAAGGCATTTGTTTTTTTTTTTCACTTTTTTTTTATTTACTTTATTTATATCTGGACTATTGTCCTCATCTTTGTTGTTGTTATTATCTCAACATTTCAGCCATTGCACCCACATCCAAGCCTTCCTCAGGTTTATATCAATCTGGGTAACCTACAGAGAATTTTGAACTGAACCTGATATCAACTAGGCCATTGCCTAGTAGATAAAAAACATTAGTTTGTGAATTTGGTCACATTTTGGTTGTGAGTTCAATCCCTGGGTCAGGCAGTGCATACTTGCACACAGTGGAAACAGCTAAGCAAAAACTGAACAGTACTGAATAAAATAAAAACTAGACAATATACCTAAACATGAGCAGTAAAACAAGAACTGCCTACCCACCTAGATTAAATAAAGAGTTCAGTTTAGAATTTCCTGTAGATGACCCAGATCAATATACACCTGAGAAAGGCTGAAGGGTACAATAGCCAAAACATTGTGATGATAACAACAAAGATGAAGACAATAGTTTGAATATAAATTTTGCTCCATAAAATTTATATTTTCTTTCTTCTTCCCAAGTGAGTCAGGACTATATTTTTTTATGTTTACCTTTTAATGTGAGTATATGTGTGTGTCTAGGTAAAGTAGGCTAATGTATGAAACTTGGGAAAAATTATATATATATATAACTTTTTTTCTGTTTTCTGACATGTTTATCTCTTTCAAAAATTACTTTAAATCCTCTTGGTATGACTGAGAGGAATAGAGACACATACACCTCCATGTACCATTGCACAAAAAGTGCTTAAAAAAAAAAAAAATAATTGTGTGACTTCTCCAGGGCACAAGCCTGTGCAATGGTATGTGGAGGTCTGCCCAGACAATATGCCTCTCTCTTCTCTCAGCTATAATCAGAAGATTCAAAGCCATGTAGAATACTGGAAATATTAAATAAAAAATTAATAAAATCTTTCTTATTGATCATTTTCAATGGCATACATACATACACACACACACACACACACACATATATATATATATATATATATGTATGTGTGTGTGTGTGTGTGTGTGTGTGTGTACACACTTTTAAAGATTTCTATTACAGAATGAAGAAAAAAATGATTGTCAGTGATCAGTAATTAAGATAAGTATTACTGTCAGAACAGACTTATTTGAATAATTAATGTCTGATTTGAAATATACCAAGTCAAGACAATTTAAAATTCCTCAATACCTTGATTCCCACCTTTAAAATACAGCTAATTCTTATAGTTTCTATATCAGAGAAAAATCATAATCATAAAATTCTTACCTCTGCTTCTTGTAGTTGTTTCTTTTTGTCAGCAAGGTTGGACTTTTGGTCAAGTAATTTTTGTGACATTCTTTCTACACCCTCAAACCAAACGGCAAAATTTTCATATTCATTCTCAAAATCTGTCCAAGTTGAAAGACTGCAATTAAGGTTCACCTGGGATTTATTAACAGCCATAATGAGTGTCTTCCATTCCTGTTGCAGTGTTTCTGATTCCTGTTGAATTATCGTACAGCCCTGTGGGGCTGTGTTTTTACACACACACTCAGCTAGCTGGCAACAGTTCTCGACCAAGTGCTCACCTGTAGAAAGGCTGCTATGGAACTCCTGAAATTAATTAAAATGTATTAACAGCAGCAGTGACATTAAGAGTGGAAAGTGCAATTTATTAAATAAACAATCAGAATTCATTATAAAATACAAGGAGAATAAAGAAACAGGTATTAATCATGAAGTTAATAGCCTTAATAGTAATAATAGTGTGATATGAAACTAAACAATTATTGTTCGCAATGACATTAAGTTCTTCCCACATTCTTTTAATTTGCTTTATATTCATTTTATATATACACAGGAGTTATTTTATATATATATATATATATATATATATATATATATATATATATTTCATAAAGAAGGTTTTTCTAACATCTGACTTCTACTCTGAGTTTAATGTACACACTTATTACACAATATATTAATTTTTTTTTACAGCTTCTACATTCTTCATGGGTTATTTGAAATAACCCAAAACATATATTTGGGATTGAAAAAATAGTTATTTTGTTGTGATGTGATTTAATTGTATTATGATTAGATAAAGTGCGAATTAACTTATTCAATAATCTAATGTAATTTATGTTAAAATTTTTCCTAGGAACCAGAAAATGGACCAAACTGTAGAAATATTGAATATTTACTGGTTTTCAACCAAACCCTCATACAGGAAAAATTGCTTTTTCTCTCACATATATATATATATATATGGTGTATTTGAAGGCTATCACAATGCATTTAGTACAATAAAGGAAGGTAAAGAAGGTGTTGGGTATTACCTATTTATTATTCATTAATATTTCGAGATCAGAATCTCATCTTCAGAATGATAGGAAAGCTTGATTTCACGTCCGTCCGCAGATGGGGCATGCCTTTAAACGAATGGTCCTCTTTCGCTACTACTGCTGCCATTAATTGTAGTGAGTATGTGTGTGTCTGTGTGTACCTATAAGTGGGTTAGTTCATGTATGTGTGTGTGTTTATGGTTTATATAAGTGTGCGCGGTAGTAGGATTTGGCTTTTTCACCTCTTTTTTAAAGCGATAGCAGGCACTGTTTTATGATTTGATGATGTATCTGTCTGCTTTTATTGATGGTTTAATATATGGGCGTTGGTCTGTGGCAGGGATTGGCATTTTTGCATCTGTCAGAATGGTAATAGGTGCTGTTTTATGACCTGATGTTATGTCTATCTGCTTTAATTGGAGGCGTGTTTATTGTTTTATATATATATATATATATATATATATATAGTAATATTTTTCTTACAAGTGTTTATAATAAAAACAGTTTACTGCAACACAAGAGCTGTCGTGCTTTGGTACTACTTATTAGTACCTCATCAGACAGTGAAATATTTTACTGCTAGGAATTTATATATCTATGCATATATTTTTTTATTTTTAGAAAACAGATTTTAAAGTTCCCATGAATAGATATATATATCTCCACACAAATATAAGGTTGGTATGGATGGAATAAAATTTTGATATCCACTTTATTGGTGCTGATTGTGAGGTGAAGAGTTTTAAAAAGTTCAAAACTAATCAAACTCCCTCAATAGGTAAGACATTGTTACATTTAGCCTAAAAATAATGAATTGGTGCATTAATGTTTGATTAAAATAGAATACATATTACTAATTTATGATTAATTTTGCTTTTTTATTTTAAACTGAAATTAATAGTAAATTAGTAATATATATTTCTATTTTAATCAAACATTAATATTAATGCACCAATAAATTGTTTTTAGGGTATGTTGTCATGTTTTGGGAATTAGCATTTACTTGTATTTCGACTATGTCCCTATTGAGAGGGTTTGGTTTTGAACCTTTTAAAACTCTTCACCTCACAATCAGCACCATCACTTGACAAAACACAAGAAGTGTTGAAACAAAATAGCTACTTTATAGTGATATTATAACATACTTATGTTATAAATTTTAAATAAATATTATTTATATTTATATATATATGTTTAATATATTTCAAATTAAATCTACCAATTAAAGTTAAAGTAATAATGATCAGCATTATTTACGTTCAAATGAATATCCTCATCTTTCTTGTTATCATAAAACTTTAGCTGTTTTGTCCTCCAGACTTCTTCAGATGTCTTTTAATCCTGGTAGCCTTCAAGAAATTTTGAACTCACCAAGTGGATTAAAGTGTTGGTTCATGAATTTCATGGCATAATAAGTTCAATCACTGGGTTGGATAGTATATATTTAGGAGAGACAGGGTGAACAATGGCCAAGCAATACTAAATAAGGACATGACATGATATCCCTAGACATGTCCAGTGAAATGAGAATAGTCTTCCCCGAAGATTAAATAAAGTGATAACTTTGAATTTCCCCCAAAATTAGCCACAATCAACAACCACCTTACAAAGGCTGGAAAACACAATGTGTCAAACATTGTGAGAATAAAAACAAAGATTCGGATAATTATCCAATTTTAAATAATGATAAAGCCTGATCCCAGAAATTCAAACAGATATGATCAATGTGTCTTGCACATTTCTAAAGTTTCATCTTTGTGATTCTAGGAAGTAACTGGTTCATCTAAAGAACTTTAGCAAATAACAGAAACTACATCATTTGAGGACTTTCAACAACAGCAGCAACTAAAGTGAATAGCATATGTAAATCAGAGAAAATAATGGTATAATCCTGGTGTTGATATTACATATTAATTCAAACAAAAGGTAAGGAAGGAAGCCGCTAGCAATTCTGGAAAGAGTGATACCAGGGGACTTGAGAAACCTATTTTCCTGAAAAATTATTTTAATAGAAAGATTTTATAATTTTCAACTGAAAGTAACAATGGCTGCTTGGTCAATGTTTACTTATCTGGAAATACTACTTTTATGTACTACATTAGTACAAGTTTCCCTACAACTAGTTGGTATTAAAAATGTCTTGGCCTGACCCACTTCCTAAAATCTAAATACTGGATTTTGTTCTGGAATTCCTTTGTTACTTGGGACAAGAACTTTTCAGAATTCTCTGAAATGGTATAAAGCAAATGAGTAATAGGTACACTATTTTTAGCTAGCATACATACACACACCTGTATTTCCAATAATGTTATTGTTTATTAGTCTAGCAGATCAGTGTAAAAGAATTCAATCTCTGCTGACTTCTTAACAAAAACATTAAAGTTTGCATTACTCAAATTCTGAGAAACATTACTCTTATTATTGTATTATATTCGGTCTCATTTTTTTGTTTGTCTCTTTGTCCGTAGTCAAAATATCTCAAAACTTGCTTGATGGATTCAGATGAAACTTTCATGAATAATCAGTCTCATGGCTGACATAGACTGATTAGGTTTTGGGTTCAATTGAGTATGGAATAAAGTTTCTGGTGTTATTTTACCTTGTTTTCTTTTTTAATAATATTTTTTGTAAATTTCTCATGCCAAATACTGAATTACCTCCCTAGATTGCTTTATGTCAATACATTTTCTGAACACAGTATTTTTTCCACAAAAATATTATTATTTAAAATAAAGATATTTATAATCCAAAAGCAAAACAAAAAGTGGTCAAGTTCATTGCAGTTATTCTCATTTTAATAAACATCTCTCACTAATCACTAAGATGATGTTGGTATTACTTTGGCAGAACAGGTGAAGAGGCTCATCCCTTGTTTCCTGTTTTGGATGCGGTTTCCGGTTTTCTCTTTTCCAATCTTTTCACTCTTTTCTTTTTTTTATTTTTTTTCAATTGGAGTAGATAGACTAAACTATCGCCCGGTTCACACTCCACCCACATCTATTGAACAGGTGAAGAGGCTCATCCCTTGTTTCCTGTTTTGGATGCGGTTTCCGGTTTTCTCTTTTCCAATCTTTTCACTCTTTTCTTTTTTTCTTTTTTTTCAATTGGAGTAGATAGACTAAACTATCGCCCGATTCACACTCCACCCACATCTATTAAACAGGTTCAGAGGCTCATCCCTTGTTTCCTGTTTAGGATGCGGTTTCCGGTTTTCTCTTTTCCAATATTTTTACCCTTACGTAGCCCCCTGTGCATCAGTGGCGTTATCGCCTTGCTCGGGGTGATATGATTAAAAAAAAAAAGAAGAAGTCTGCGGTCTTTGACTGCTCTTATTAATAATGTGTTTTATTTGTTTAAAAAGCTACAATAATAATGTTGATTGATCTTTTTTTTAGTTTATTAACTCTTTTGAGATTATTTAAAACCAAAACATTTTTTTTGGGAGATGAAGATTTTCAGATAGAAGTCATACTATATACACCATAGCTGGGAGGAGAAAAGATAAATTCATATCTTTCCCAAGGGGTATTTGCATGTAAATTAATATAATGAACCTGACTAGAAGTCAAACTTTACTCTCCAATTTTTAATTCCAAGCCTTTATCCATTACAACACCAACACATCAAAGCTTACAGCACCTGGAATTCCCCAGTGGTCACCCATCTAGTTACTGACCAAATTCAATGTTGCATAATTGTGGTGATCAGATTATAACTGGTGTTTCAACATGACATGGACGTAATCCGCAACAATAAAATGATGAAAGAAAAACTAGTCAAATATTAACAATAATCTTAGTTTAATTTTTTTAGAATTTATTTGGAAATCTACACTTTGGAAAGGTAAAAATCAAAGTAAAATTTTGAAAGCATTATACAGAATTTTTAAAAATCAAATCACTCAGAAAAAAAAAAAAATTTTTTTTTTTTTACTTTTTTGAAAGTTAATATAAAGACAAAAAAAATCTAACCTTCAGCATTGACTGTCTTTCTTGAATGGCCTGTAAATCACCAGAAACATTGTCAATTTGCTGCAGACGACGCTTTGCATTAGTAAGCCATTCCAAACAGCTGAGGTATGACTGACGATATTCAGCATGATTTTTCACCTGTTCTTCAAGGCTTTCAACAATCTCCTGAAATTTTCAATTTACAATTTAACCAATAATAATAATACAATACAAATTTCCTGTTACTTTCATGATTAAATATATCAAATAAAAATTCAATGAAAATTATTTTATTATGAAAATTCACAATATTGTTTGAAGTGAAAATCATAGCCAAATTTGGTAACTGAGAAACATTTGTATACCACAACGCATAAAAAAAAAAATTAATTGCATAGTGGAAAACATTCAGCAAACAGAATTTAAGTTTCAGTTAAGACTGTTTATATTTATTTAATACTAATGCTCTTGGTAAAGGTATGAATCCAGAGTAGTTGGTGTCTTTTAAGGCTATCTGTCAAGACAAGTTGAGAAGCAGTCACATATCTACAATTTTGACAGAAACAATTCTCAAATGAAAAAGTCCCATATCATTCAAAATTGAGACAAAACATTGCCCAATAGAATGTCATATGGAAGGATCTATCATTGCTATTATTCTTTCATGCATCATGTCTGATCACCACAACACTCTGAATCTTCTTGTTCTTCGTAATGTTTGACTCTTTAACATCATGGTTTGCCAGATCTTGCTTCTTTGAGCCACAAGAGAAGCAGTCAAGTGTGTAGGCTTCTCAGTCATGTAGTTGCCCACCAAAATCAAATTCATGTGAATAACCTTGTCAAACTATTTGCTTCACAGCCATCTCTGCTGCTGTCATTTGAGGAGAGAGGACGATGATCCTGATACTTTCATGCAAGTGCATGTTGATGACAAAATCTAAATCCATCTAAACCTAAATTTATTTATAAATGGAACATTGTGTGTGTGTGTGTGAACTAATTTTCTTAAAAATTTACACAGTTGTACTATAAGCGTCTGCGAGTGTTCTTAGCTAGGTTTTGTGTTGAGGTACCTCTGATAAATATCGAAAAAAATCAGGTTATAGAAGGAGTGGTCCGATTTTAATCAAATTTGATACACTCATAGACAAAGACATAAGAAACAATATTCAGAAGTTTCAAGGTTGCAGTTCTTATAATAGTGCAGAAAATTTGATATCGATACCAGGAAATCAAAATTTGACTTACATCCATTCATTCATTTTTCTTTCAGTCTATGGTTTCGCTTTAACTGGAAACAACTATTCCTTTTTAGTCTTTCATGCCAATGTCTAAAGAGTCTGAGCTCCAGGACTTTGGATTAGTTTTAAAGCTTTCATTACAGCCGAGCAACGCTGGGAAATACTGCTAGTCATTCCATATTCTCATTCTTAAATTAAATAATTACTATCATTGGACAGGCAGGTGACTGGTTGATTGACTTTATATGAATGGTAATTTTTTCAGGCAAACTCAAATTTATTTGTAATATGTTTATTCAAAGTCAGTAAAAAAGGGATCATTAGTGGTCAGGAATTGGTGCAAGTGTTACTGACAGAATAGACCTATATGAATAATAGAAATAGATTCAAATCATTTTACTATAGAAATGCACTGAGGATTTTTTAAAATAAAAAAATGCACTGAAAATCAGGAAGAAATTCGTTTTCAATAAGGAATTAAAGTGTTACTAACATAATAAGTCTGTTAAAAGTGTGATTAATTTACTATATGTTGAGACCTAGATGTTAAGTTCTTTAAAATTTAAAATATTCATTTTCATTCAAGTTGTAAGTTGTTTAATAGGTAAAACCATATGAAAAAGGATCAAACATAAACTACTCCCAGAGGTAATAAATACATTTTTGAAATTGTACAAAGTAATTCTCCTCAATTAACTCTAGTTTTAAAGATAAAAGGCAGTTGAGACTGGCTTGACTCATTTAATATGTTGTGTCTTCCTCCTCTCCTTTGTAGCTCTAAGTAATGTTAGTCTCTTTACATTTCATCTCAATCACTGTTCTGCTATTCATTAACATGATGCTATAAACATGCATATAGTAGCATAAAAGAACAAAAATAACAAGTACAGCCAGCAAGGTAAAAGAAAAGTCAAGAATTGTTAATATAAAATTCTTTGTATTGCCAATACAGAGGATGAGAGTGGAATGTCTGTAATGTGGGCAAGGAAGGCAGCTTTTGAAATAATAATAGAGTTGACTGGGGCTTGTTAGCTAGGTTATTGTTTTCTCTCTCTTCCTTTTGCCTTCAATACATAATGTGAGTTAAATTTTTTATATATTCTAGAAATTTCGGTTCTCTCTAATTACAAGAGTTCTTTTTGTTTCCATTTTCCTTAAAACTTCCTTGTTGGTCACATGCACTATCTATGGTATTCTCAGAATTGTTCTGTGGAACCACATCCCTGTGAAAAAAATTATCCAGTACCATATAGGAGGATTAATATATAACATTTCAACACTCTTTTCTTTGCTTATATTTATTGAAAAAGAAATGTCTAAGAAATGCAATGTAGTTTAATATTAAAATGAAAAATAATGTTTACCTGACTTTTAGAAACTAAAGAATCATGAAGATTCTTTATTTTGGACACAGACTCATTTGGAGAATTATCATCTACACCTTCACTTTTGACTTGCAGCTTCTTAATGTTGTTTTTTTGTGATGTTAACTCTTGATGAATTACCTGAAAGAGAAAAATATGTACAAAACTTGGGTCAAATATTTCCATTTTCTTTGTTCAATCTTCAACAATGTTAGTTTTAAATCTAACAAAATGCCAAAATGCTAATTGACATCCAATCATAAATCAATGAAATATTGTCCAATAGTTAACGACTCAAATTTTAATCATCTATTTATATTTCAAAATCTAGTAATAAGTGTTTTATTGATTGAAATACAATAGATCCCAGTTTTATTGATTGAATCACTTTACATTTAAAAGGAGAAATACAATAGATCCCAGTTTCCATCAAAATTGATTGAATCACTTTACATTTAAAAGGAGAAATACAATAGATCCCAGTTTCCATCAAAATTGATTGAATCACTTACATTTAAAAGGAGAAATACAATAGATCCCAGTTTCCATCAAAATTGATTGAATCACTTTACATTTAAAAGGAGAAATACAATAGATCCCAGTTTCCATCAAAATTGATTGAATCACTTTACATTTAAAAGGAGAAATACAATAGATCCCAGTTTCCATCAAAATTGATTGAATCACTTTACATTTAAAAGGAGAAATACAATAGATCCCAGTTTCCATCAAAATTGATTGAATCACTTACATTTAAAAGAAGAAATACAATAGATCCCAGTTTCCATCAAAATTGATTGAATCACTTTACATTTAAAAGGAGAAATACAATAGATCCCAGTTTCCATCAAAATTGATTGAATCACTTACATTTAAAAGGAGAAATACAATAGATCCCAGTTTCCATCAAAATTGATTGAATCACTTTACATTTAAAAGGAGAAATACAATAGATCCCAGTTTCCATCAAAATTGATTGAATCACTTTACATTTAAAAGGAGAAATACAATAGATCCCAGTTTCCATCAAAATTGATTGAATCACTTTACATTTAAAAGGAGAAATACAATAGATCCCAGTTTCCATCAAAATTGATTGAATCACTTTACATTTAAAAGGAGAAATACAATAGATCCCAGTTTCCATCAAAATTGATTGAATCACTTTACATTTAAAAGGAGAGATACAATAGATCCCAGTTTCCATCAAAATTGATTGAATCACTTTACATTTAAAAGGAGAAATACAATAGATCCCAGTTTCCATCAAAATTGATTGAATCACTTTACATTTAAAAGGAGAAATACAATAGATCCCAGTTTCCATCAAAATTGATTGAATCACTTTACATTTAAAAGGAGAAATACAATAGATCCCAGTTTCCATCAAAATTGATTGAATCACTTTACATTTAAAAGGAGAAATACAATAGATCCCAGTTTCCATCAAAATTGATTGAATCACTTTACATTTAAAAGGAGAAATACAATAGATCCCAGTTTCCATCAAAATTGATTGAATCACTTTACATTTAAAAGGAGAAATACAATAGATCCCAGTTTCCATCAAAATTGATTGAATCACTTTACATTTAAAAGGAGAGATACAATAGATCCCAGTTTCCATCAAAATGGTGAATATACAGATATGTTCAGCTTTAAATTTTTATTTTGATATCTGATGTAGTGAGATGTTTAATTTGGTCTTCTTGTTTTTTAATGCTTTTGATTTTAATTATTTCTTCATTGTAACAATCATAGTTTTTATGAGGAAAGGTTATGTTATGTAAATTTACTATAAAAATTCTGTAATTATTGCACAGTTTGAATGCATATACATCTTAATAAATTACTTACTTTTTTTTTTAATAACCTATTATAATGAATAACTAAAGCATCATATGTACTGTTCTGTAAAAAATCCTTTTTAATATTTGTCTATATTTCTGAGGTGAGGTATTTACATTAAAAACATTGTTCAGACTGTTATTCTCATCTTTATTGTCATATTCGTGACATTTTGGCTGTTGTATGCTTCGACCTTCTTCAGGTGACTGAAGTTTTGAACCAGACCCTTTGTTTCGGTCTTAAGAGCACAAGGCTCAATGGATAAAATTATTGGTTGGATCCAGCAACTTAACCCAAAGAGTTGTGAGTTTAATACCTAGCAACGGTAGTAGTGAATGAAAACTTAAAGAGTTGAGTTAAATGAAGATAACTAAGGGTATCCGAAAGTGGCATTACATATGGAATGAGAACAATCTACCCCAGTGATCAAATTAAAGTGTTCAGTTCAAAATTCCAGTTACCTGAAGAAGATCAAAGCATATAATGGCCGAAACGTAGTGAATATGACAAAAATGAGGATAATAAATAGGCCCTTTTTATGCTTATACATTATTTGAATTCATAGATGTCTCACTGATGTATTTCTTGGGGCATTTTTTAAATTTATTCTTCAAGTTTGTTATTTTGTTTGTATCAGTTAAATCTTATTGTATTTGTAGTAGTAGTGATACACTTCTTTTTAAGTTTAGATGAATTCTTTTCATTTGTAATTCTTCAGTATTTATAATTCTTATTGGGTTATTAGTCTACAGAAATCCTTCTTAGAATGAAACATCACTGTTTTTACAGTATTTACATTATTCGGACTATTGTCCTCATCTTTATGCCATTTGTACAACATTTCAGCCATTGTATGCTCTGGCCTTTTACAGTTGCTAAGAATTTCAAATCAAAATTCCAAGTACATGAAAAAGGCAGGTGCGTACATTGGCCGAAACATCGTACAAAAATGAGGACAATAGACCAAATAATGTAAATACTACCTCATCTCAGAAATATAGACAAATATCACTATTTTTACCAATATATATATATATATATATATATATATATATATATATATATATATACACACACAAATTCATGCTTTTTATGTATAGTGGATTATTGATGAATATTATTAGCATAGTATTTATAATATTGCACACAAAAAATGCATCTGAACAAAATTTACTTTTTGTATGAATTTCTACAACTCTTCATATTTTCTAGATTTGAATAACAAAACAAATAGCACTGACAGTGAAATATCAGTAGTTATATAACCAGCAACAGTTGTGTAACTCCAGTAAACACACAAATCTAATAGTGCACATTTTGTTGTGTCCCCACAGTACCTACTACTTATCTTTTCCCTTTAGCCTGACAGAAAATTAACAAAAATTGATCATAACTTTAATATGATATAAAATTGATATTAATTTCTTAGAAATAAGGAGTTTTTATTTTTGGAAAAAAAAGAAAACATGGAGCTAAATTATCTTTGATTTGTTAATTTCTAAAATATCACAGACTAAGTATCAGGTTTTATTGATTTGAAAGTGACTTAGAAACCAAAAGAAGATTAGAATATTTACAATAATTTGTTAAATTTAAAAAATATATCTCTATGCTGGTTTATCAATAAAAATGATAAATCTCTAAGGAGTTGCCTTGCCATGGAGCAATGGTTACTGACATTACTGGTTTGAATCTCACTGGGAGACTTACAATTATTCAGCTAAACTGAGCTTAGAAAAGAAATTTCTCCTTTATCTGTTTTTAATAAAAGTGATACTTTCTCTTAAAGACATAACCTTATCTGTTCATGTATAATGTAATCTATTGTTTAACATGACCGATGAAAAGCACAAATACAGTTCATTTTCCCTTCAACAGAAATCCTAACTATAAATGTATTTATGGACTCTTGTCCAACCTCATCTAACCAAATGAGAAACAACTAGTCTTCATTTTATATAAGATATCATTTTATTAAAAAATTTATAAGACAGCATAAACTTCAGATCTGAATATCTGACTGCTTCAGAGAAAACAAAGCTGAATGTTTCTGTCAAAAAGATTCCAGCAGTTACCTCTGAAGATGGCAACCATTCCTGAGAGTGTAAATTAGCATTAAAAATCCTTCTGGCCAAACAAAAGCTGTTTATGACAGGAAACATTTTAAAATGGTACTCACTGAACATAGTAATAACATGTTTTATACAAATGAACAAAATCACCAAGTACTTACAACTGCATTCATTTCAGCTTTTGCCTCATACAGAAAATTTCTTAAATTCTACATAGATACGTATACAGTATTCTACCATTAGAGGAATTCAGATATATGCCATTAAAAACCATGCTCTGATGAAACAACAAAGATAATTTTGTTTTAACCAAGATTAACTTTTTATTTACCTTGAAGCGTTCCAACAAAGAACGTTTCTCAGCCAGATCTGACTTGGCTGTAGGACTTTGGTTAAGCCTGGTTTCAATTTCTTGAAGCCAACTTGTCATTTGCTCTTTGGCCTCTTCAAACTGCTCCCAGTTGGCTAAGGCATTCTCTTGTTTCTGTTTGATTTGACTCAAGTTGCTGACGAAAGTATCATAGTTGGTTTTACAAGTATCACAGTTTTGTCTGATTCGTTGACTGCCTGCAGTGTTGGTATTTGGAACAACTTTGTCAGCAGCTTCTATCAGCTTCTGAAGTTTGAGGTGACCGTTTTCTTTGCTCACCTGAAGCTCCTACAGTTAAAAGAAAGGAAAGAAAAGAAACATGATGAAAAAAGAAAAATGGTGAATAAAAAGAAAAAATAGTGGCAAGTCAAAAAAAGAAAAAAAAGTTCTATGAATTCAAAAAAAGAAGTGAGAACTCAAAAAGAGAAAAAGATATTGGGATCTCAGAAATAGTGGAAACTCTAAAAGAGAAGAAAATGGTGGTAATTTAAAAATGGTAGGTACTCAAAAAAAAAAAAATTAGTTGGAAAGCCAAAAATTGTGGGAATTCAAAAAGTGAAAAAAATAGTCAGTCAGTTAAGTGCCATATGTGATACATGCTTGGATGATCATGTCTTAAAAGAGACATGACTGACAGGGCAGATGATTATTCCACAGTAGTTTGCCATTACTTTCTGTGGTAGATTGGGTTCTATATCCTTGGTTGGAAACCAATCTGTCCCGTTATTTAACCCATATCTGGAAGGAAGGGATGGATTAATACCTTTCCTAAAGGAATTTGTGTGTAAGTGAATGCAAGGAATTCAACTGGAATTTGAACTCAGCTCCCCAATTTCTCATTCTGAGTTGATATCTATCACACCAGAATGCACATAGGAACCCAAAAAGTGAAAAAAATAGTAGGAACTCAAAAAAAGAAAAAAATTGTAGAAAAGCCAGAAATAGTGGAAATTCAAAAAGTGAAAAAAATAGTGGGATTTCAGAAATAATGGCAAATCAAAGAGAAAAAAAATGGTGGAAATTCAAGAGAAAGAGGAAAAATGGTGGGAGAAAAAAGAAAAAATTGTTGAACTTAATCTCTACAAACAAATGATAAGATAAGATAAAACGAGGAGAAAAAATAAAAACATGATGCAAAGAGAAAGAAAATAAGAGTCAATAAACTAATTCTGAGAAATTTAAAATCAAAGTCAAAGATAAGAATATATACTGACATAAGTGAAAACAGTAGACAGTAAAAAAAAAAAAATAAATAAAACTCGTAAAACATCTGCAGAATTATAACAACCTTTTAAACTAGAAATATGAGGCAAAAAATAATTTTTCTTGATTTATCAAAAACACAAACATTTTTTTTGCAGAAGTGTTCACAAAAACAAAAAAGAATCAAGTTGTACAATTTCTTAGAGATATCAATTAATGAAATAAAGAAAAAACTGTGTCTTACAGAAATAGTTGTCAGTCTTTGGGCAATTGTATCTTTCAGACCAGATGTATCACTGACCATATTCAATTTTTGCCCAACTTCATCTAACCAAGACGTGAACTCTGACTGGCATTTATCATATATTTCATGCTGGTAATAAGATTGTTCCAGATTCTTCATACGATCCTAAAATGTGATAAAAAAAAGATGACAATATTAGTGTGTACCAAATGTATTTTCATTTTTTTAAAGACATTGATACCAAAGGTTCTTTAACAAACATATATCAAAACCATTAATCTACCACATTATTCTATATATATATATATATATATATATATATACATACACACTATTCCAATGTACCTTGTTTTAGATGTCATAATGGTAGATACAATTGTCTTAACTGAAGCATATGTGAAAATTTCAAAGAATTTGATATGAGATGATTTCACTTAAAGGCAAGCTTCAAAATTTACTTGATTGGCGAGTCTGCTCTGTGGCCAAGTTGGTTAAGTCAATTTGAATCTAATGACAATTTTCCTCTGGTCAGAGAATGCAGATTTTGAATTCTTTTGGAGAGTGCATATTTTTCCTTAAGAAGATTTCTCAAATATTCAGGTCAGTACATGAAAATAAATGAATTTACTGTTTAATAAATAAATGGAGCTTCTACTCAAATATGAGTATCCATTAAAAATAACATTTAAATTGTATGTGAGAGAGAACAGTCTGGCTTGAATAAAACTTAGGGTTCTCAATCAGGGGTGATCCCTCCCCACAACCAGGAAAAAATTCCAAGGTTTCAGTTTTGCAAGAAGTATTTTACTTTGTTATTTATGTACAGAATTTTGTTTTTTGAATTACAATACTCTGACATTTTATTGAAATTTTTCTTTACTAAAGTATGCTTCACCAAAGTTAAGCAATGTTGAGTCAGGTTAGTACTTAGATAAGTGGCTACTTGGGAATACCAGGTGCTTTACTATTTAAATATTTTACTTTTTCTTTACAAAACTTTGCTTTTTGAATTCCAATACATTGATATTCTATTAAACCTTTCATTTATTGAAATATGGTTCAGTTTATTTAACAATTAATTATGAATAAAGAAAAATTACTGTATATGGTTTAAGTTTAAAAATCCATCAACATTTTCTATTGCTATTAAATTTATAAAACTTCCAGTAAAATAATCCACGTATAAATACTAATATGTAAAAGAATGAAGATCTTCAATAATCTATGCACATTATTTAGACTGCACCTTCCGAGCCGGACAATCTGAGAAAAAGGGGGAATTACATTCTGATTTATAGTGAAAAGGGTGTATTGGGCAAAAAAAAAAGTTGAGAACAACTAACTTCGAAGATAGTTTTCATGTGGTGAATACAGTGAGAGCTGACAAGAAGCAATTATATCTAAAGTGTAAAAACATTCTTTGAATAGGACAGTTCTGATTGGGAACAGTAATTTGAGAAATTAACCTACTTTATAATGATCTTAAATGACAATCTTTCCCCCACCTCTAATAGGATATAGAAACAAGCACTTCAGACAGAAACAGTACAAAGATAAAAATTTTTGGTAAACTTCATTCAACCAAAATAGTCAGAACTGCATCTTTTAAAATAAAGCAAGACAATTTTAGAATATTGGTGATTCTTCCTACTTATTAATGAATATGAGTTTTATCTCATCCTTGTATTTAGTTTTGGAAATCAGTCTCCTAGGCAGCACTTTTCAATTGCAATAACAAGATAGAATCAAAGGTGCATTCTGATGCTTGCAGCAAAAATCTACTAGAATTGGGTAGTTTTCAGCTTTACATTCATATTCATTTGTAGGAACCAACATTAAATCGAAACATATTTGCATTTGTGGGGGCATGGGGGTTAAATACAATCTTTATGAATAATCAAGTAAAAAGGTCGACTTTATCTGTAAAATTTGAGAAGCAAGTTTTTTAAATCATAAAACCTAGAGATAAAATAGTTACCATTAACAATTGTGTTAAAAAACATTTCTCACATAAAATATTTTCAGAAAATTAAAAAACTTTTACTTTTTTTTAAAAATACATTTATCTTTTTTCTGTTTGGATAAAAAATGAGAGAAAATTTAATCCCAAACTAATGAAAACAGATACTACACTCTGAGCCATGTGAAAAAAGTTTACAAACTTTCCCTGATCACATATACATTGCTTCTTGGCATTGTTTTTCTCTTCCAACTGCATTTTCCTTTACATTTTTGACTGATGGATCCAGTTTGTTTCTTTGCCTTGATGACACGACTGAAAGTTGAAAGGCTGATGCCAAAAATATCTGTGATCTCTTTGTAAGGCTTGCCAGTATGTTTATGCAGCATTACAATTTTTGTATGCTTCCTTGAAGTAATGTCCATTGCAGACAATGGCTACAGGACAACTAATTGACAGCTAAGACGATAGCATCTGAATGTGATAAAAATTTGATGCAATCATAGATGATGCAGTATTTTTTAAGGCCAAAAAATTTCATCATACACCCCAAAAATAATAAAAACTCAAATCTTGTATGTATGCATGCATGTGTGTGTATCTTCCTGAGCTTTAATAATACAATTTGGCACCAGTCAAAATGCAGTGCCAAATTTCATTAAAAGGAGTTCTTGAGCTAGATTTGTTTTTCTGGCATTTCTAACAAGAAATTAAGTAGAAAAAAAAATGAAACTAAATGCACAAAAAAAAAGACATCCATATTTTGTTATTTCAATAAATATGAATTGCCTTAAACAGATGCTGAATTTTTGTGAGGGAATGACATTCACTTTTGAAAATTATAATATGGTATATATCAAAATTGGTAGAAATTATCACCTCAGGGCTACTATTATTTAAATGGAAAGGCTTTTAGTATAATATCAGTTTGCAATTTCATTCTAAAAAAAGTAAACCGAGCAATGTTTGCATTAAAAAGATGTTTCTAATTAAAGCTAGGTTTATGTCAATCTGGTATTGTTAGTTTATTGCTCATTCCGAAAGTTCTGTCTGATAATTTAACATCTAACATTGACTTTCCAGCAGAATTTCATTAAGAAAATAACTTAAAGCAGTGTATACACCATCATTTGTCTGTTTATCATATTGCATGAACTGCTTTTAAAAGGAACGCAATGGGTTTATGAGTCATCTAGCATTCATATTTTTATCGCTTTTCAATAACCATATATTTTGTCCTAGATAAAATTTTATAATTATCCTAAAATTGATCTAACCTCCAGAAATAATATTTTTAATAATATAATAATAAGACTAAATTTTGTCTGTATGTCCCCATCTTACATCAGTAGAAAAAAACAGCTTGCATTGTTAACATGAGTTCTTACCAAACTTTTATATAATTTACATTCTTCAGACTATTGTCCTAATCTTTATGATGTTTTGGCCATTGTACATACCAGTGTTCTTCCGGTGCTAAGAATTTAAAACCGAGCCCTTTTTTCTCACTGGGCTATATCATTCTCATTCTATGTGCAATGCCACTTTTGGTAGCCATGTAGTTATCTCCCTTTAACTTAACTCTCTAAGTTATTTGTTCACCACTGCTGTAGTTTGGTATTGAACTCACAACTCTATGGAATCAAGTCATTGAACAAATAACTTAGAGAGTTAAGTTAAAGAGAGATAACTCAGGAAGTACATCACACATGGAATGAGAATGATATACTCTGGTGATCAAAATAAACGGTTCAATTTGAAATTCCTAGCACCTGAAGAAAGCCAGAGCATATAACGGCCAAAATGTCATAAATATGGCAATAAAGATGAAAACAATCGTATGAAGAATGTATATAAAGTAAATACTACCTCATCTCAGAAGTATATATATATATATATATATATATATATATATATATATATATATATATATACAACTAACAAATGTGGTTTACAACATTTACAGCAAAATTAATTTGCATAAACAATTTTAAAAAATATTTATTCTGCATTACACATTTTTAATTGAAATTGTACATGAGCAATGCTTCAGTTAATAATCTTTTTATATACATGTTTCAATTGAAAACATTTTCAAAATGTCAAAATTCAGTTTTTAGTTAGATAACCTACAGAATTCATAATAAGCATTGTTGCTCTCCACTGTTTCATATTAGTACAAATTAGTTGAATGGAGTTGAAAAATTTATGGAATTATATAGATAAGTCATAATTAAATTTTTCTTAAAACTGGACATAAGTTATTTAAACAATGAAAAAAATAGTAAGTTTGCTGAATTAATTTTAATTTTATTATTGATATAAACATTAGAAAATTGTTCAGATGCTTCTCTCATAGGCAGTTCTATATAGTTATATACAGAGTAGAACAGGTATTCACAGCTAGTGTGTGTGTATATATATATATATATATATATATATATAAAAACATCAATTTTATTCAGGTATCTGGCAGCTTGATAATATTAGATTATATTGATTTCATTAAAGACAAACAAAAAAAAATTATTATTTCAAAACATTTACCTTGGTTTTGTTCATGACTGTGTGGAATCGAGTTGTCAGTTGGGTGATTGTGTACGACACACCTGCTTCACCACACATTTGTAGTAATTCTTGGGCTTGTTCAGCAAGACAGTCCAGTTGGTTTTGGTGGAAAGAAACCTTGTCACTGTAGTCCTGGAAAGATAAATAAAGATATAACAAGACTGATATTAAATCTTTTGAGAATATTTCATGTCATTATTGAGGTTTCTGTTTGTATTTGATCATAGCAAAAGAAACTTGTACAGCAGCACCCTCAATTTGTACTATTTACTATGACAAAACTGTTGTTAAGATAAATAGTGCTAAAATACTATTCAGAGAATGTTTCTCTTCATCTCTTCCTATGGATTTAACACAAAAAGTTTGTTATCTGCAGCCAATACTTATTCTCCAAAACCGTTTTTGAGCTGTGACTAATTGCTTACATACTATATGTCAAATGATCATGGAGAGTGAGAAACACTATTTTTTTAAAATTATTAATCTATATCCATCATAAAATGACAGAAAAATTGATCTGAATGACCAGCAGGGAAGCAAGTAAATGGAAGGGATTTCCACAGGTAAGAAGTTTAAGTTTTGTTTAACAGCATATGCAGGGCAAAGGTGGGGTTTTAAGGTATTTTTTAATGTTCAGTTATAGTTAGAAGGTTGATTTAGTCAGTTTGAGTTTTGTTTAATGGCATATCAACCTCTGTGGATTATTTAATGCCAAAAAGGTGGGGTGGGTTTTAAGGTATTTTTTTATTATGTTCAGTTATAGTGAAAAGGTTGATTTAGTCAGATTTTAATGAAATTTTTTTGTTTTTTTTATTCTTTATTTTAGAAAACTGAAATTTTTTTTTTATTCTTTATTTTAGAAAACTGAAAATGTCTTCTAGCTTTGTATTCAAAAATGTTTTGCTGAGAATTATTTTTTCCTTCAAAAATGTCTTATGGTAATAATTTTTTTTTTTCCAAAAATGTATTATTGGTAATATTTTTCTTTCAAAAATGTATATATTTCTATAAAAGTTTGTTTTTATACTTTCATAGTGTTTTGTCCCCACTTTAGGGGTTAACTATTTGCCCAAAGATGGGACCCTAACAGGTGCTACCACTCCAGGTCAGGGTGGACCTGGGAACAATTAAGAGGTGGTTCCATGCTCCTCACAACCTCCCAATTGGAGGCCTTGCAGCCAGATGCAGTTTACTGCCATACCCAGGACCAGGTAGGAAGTGTGAGAAAAGAAACTGTCAAAGTAGAAGTGATAGTTACATTTAACTAATTCAATAGTAAAAGGGTTGGACCTAGATGCCATTCTAGTAACACATAAATGCATGTGGGTAAGGTACCAGGGAAAGAAGCTTGATGCTATTAAAATATTGGAAGAAAAGACAGAGGGAAGCCACATCATGTTGGTGAGAAAGTGACTGAAATTAAGATGCCAAGTAAGAATCAATTACATTGCAAATCCTTCTATGAATTTTGTCAATAACCTTGAGATGAATAGCAGGAGCACCTGACCAGAGTGAACATTGAGATCAACACCACGCATCAACAGTCTGTTTCAAGCTTGAAAACAATTTTCAGACCGTGCGTGTTGCGTGTATATATATCAATTCTCCATGTGTACCCAATACAGGTAAGCAAGTTGTAAGAAGAAACAGTAGTGGGGTATTTATCACAAAAAAAAAAAAATGAATATAAATGGAATTTTAAGCACCAAAGAAGCAGAAAAATTACCTATATCTAAAGCTATTTCAGTCAGCCAGTTAAGTGCCATTCGTGAAACACACTTTGAATGATCATGTCTCAAAAAAGACATGACTGACAGGGCAGAAGATTATCCCGCAGTAGATTGCCATTACTTTCTGTGGCAGATTGGTTACCAGCCAAGGCTATAGAACCCAATCCGTCCTATTATTTAACACATAACTGGAGGGAAGAGACAGATTAATACCTTCCCCAAGAATATTTGTGCGTAAGTGAATGCAAGGAATTCAACTGGATTTCAAACTAAGGATTCCTGTTTGTCGTTCCGTGTCGATATCCACTGCACCACAATGCACATCCCATTTAGCTATTTACTGACCTTAATTTTATCCACAACCAGACCATATTAACCAATTAATGCCCACTATTAAAATTAAATGAATTTTATAAACCTATAATTCAGACAAGATATTTTTCTAGAAACCTGCAATACCAGATTTTATTTTTAATTTTTTAAAATTAATACCATATTTTACAGGGGGCATTAATATGTTGATCTAAGTTTATATTAAAAACTGTAGGCAAGAAATTGAAAGTGCAAAATCACAAACATCTTGACAATGTTTATATTTATTGCATCCAGAGAGGCTGATCTTTTGTATGTAAACAAGAAAGCTAATAGAAAAATAATGCAAAAGGAACATTCTTTGTCTACCACCTTTAATTAGTCTAGTAGCAATGAAGGATTGTTGTATAAATATGTTGGATTACCACCCACATAATAGTCACTGGTAGCGCAATATTTGAAAGACCCTTCATCTTTTCTATTTGACTTTTGAAGTGACAAGACCCGTTCCTTTTTGCTCAAGGTGGGACATTTAAGTACTTCTGAGACACAGATTGAAACTTGTATTGCACTGTTCATAACATTGTGTTGCAGTGCCTTAATAAACATTATCAGCAGTAGCCTGGGGGATATGAAAACAATGTGAAGCCTTAAATAACTCTTCCTGTTTTCCCCCTTTTGAAGTGTGTGTCATCAACTTTTCACACCAAAACAAAAGGTGTTGTGAATGCTTCACACACAAACATACCAACACAAGAAAATCACACTCAAATAAATTCATTAAAAATTTCTATGGTGTTTGTAATTTGTTTGAAAAAATCCCTTAAACTTTCCTTTCGTTATTTTTGTGAAATAAATGTTATCTTACATTGTAAATCAATCAGTTTCTGGTATTTTGTGAATGCACCTTTTCACCACCATGAATTCATGTAAAATATTCAAACCTTATATATTAATTACATTCTTCTTCTGTGTGCCCTGTGCCTTCAGGACGTAGGCAATCATGGCCTTCTACGTTTCCCTATCTCTGGTGGCTCTGAGCATGCCTTCTCCTGTTATACCATGCAATCCTCGTTCCGTCATCCACCTGATTAGGTCCTTCAAATATGTTATCCGTTGCTTTCCCCTGTTTTTTCCCCTCTATCTGGCCTGTTAGTATCAGATTCTCCAATCCCTCCTTCCTCATTGCATGTCCCAGGAACTTCAGCTGTCTCTTCCTGATGCTCAGTATTAATTTCCTTTTTGTTTCCATAGTCAACACAAAATTTGATTATTTGATGAAAAACATCTTTCTAAGCTAATTTTAGTAAAATAAATATGAAAATTGTTTCTATTTTTCCCCCATCACATCAGGATTCTCTTTTTGGTTGACAAGGCATTTTGGCATTTTTCTCAAATATGTCTGTTTTGGCAGTTGAATAGCTCATTTTTGAAGGACTTGATTTATGGCAGGAAAAAGTAAATCAGTCTGTCTATAAATAGTATCTCTATTTTCTGTTTTTCTCCCTCTCCACATAAAATTGCGATTGATGAAAGTTTGTAAAAGTTCTTGATAAGGACAGTCATTGTTTCAAGTCTATCTGTAAATTGGTTTCAGGCTTGAGCATTGAAAAGCTTAAAGCAGGAGTTTTAAACAGTCCAGACATCAGAAAACTTATTCTAGATGAAAACTTTGTTAGTAGTATAACTTTGAATGAATCAAATGCATAGAATTCATTTGTAGCAGTTGTGAAAAACTGTAATTAGAAATATGATAACTACAAGAATCCTGTTGCAAATATGGTGGAATGGTTTTGCAACATTGGTGCTAACATGAGCATCAAAATTCACTTCCTTCATAGCCACCTGGAAAGATTGCTTGAAAACTGTGGGGATGTTAGTGATGAACAGGGTGATTCCACCAGGACATCAAATTAATGGAGGAAAGGTACCAAGAGCATTGGGACATCAGAATAACAGCAGACGACTGCTGAAGCATAAAAAAGGACACTGCACATCTGCCTTCCTGGCTGTCAGGAAAGAGGAATATTCTCCCAAATTTGTCAAGTTAATTAAATATGTACAAATTTCTACTACGAACAGTTTGTTACATTTTACGAAAAAGTTTTGTTGTTCTTTATAGAGAATGTGATATATGGATACAGTGTGTCTTTTTTGTATATTTTACCAACAAATCAACTTTTTTCCTTTGAAATTTGTCATTAAAAATAACATAAGGGGGCTTCCATAACACTTACAATTATTTTCTCCATCATGAAAGCAATAGATTTTGGGACTATTCCAGTTTATTTTTTGCTTTTTAGATCTCAAGTCAAAATTCAGTCAATATGGATATATTTTGACAAATGCCAAAAAAATGGTCATCCATAGACAAAATCCAGATGTGATGAGGCAAAATGGATGTTATATTTGGAATCAGTATAGCAAAATTGATAAGTTTAACCTAAAATAACCCAATAACAATAAAACAAAACAAAAAAAATTGTAGACCAGTGTTATAAAAGTAGTCAATGCACTAAAGTGTCTTTCTTTGTTCTTCATTCTTTATAACATGTCTTGTTCATACATTTATTAATTACTGTTTGTTTGAACTCCATATTTTGTGTCCTTTTTTTTATACCTGGACTCATGTGAGTCCAGGTAAATATTGTTTGCAGGATAAATGTACCAGGAGGCATAAAATGATAATACTTTACATTATTGTAACAAATACACATTATTTAACCACACTTAACCACATATAGTTTATTTATTTCCTGCAGACTTCCTACAAAACAGTGCCACATTTGCAGTTTCAGGCATAGATTTCTTCTTTTTCTTTTTTAGGTTTTTTTCTGTACTACCCTGACATGGCTGAAGGGTACCAACTGCCCTCCTATTTATTCAAAGCTACCAGGTATTGAATAAAGGAACATAAATAGACCGACAGAAACTTGAACTCAGTCTGAGAATTTCGTTTCTCATGCCAATACTCACAACACCAATCTACACCTCAAAACTAAAATGACTGTTTGTATGCCTTTAAAATTATTTAGTAAGTTCTTAGATAAATGATCCCTTGTATGTAAGATAAATTTCAAATGGGACCAAAGATAGATAATGTGATTCTAGATTTAATGAAATAACATTAGAGACATATAATGAATATCTTCAACTTGAATTGAATGCATAATAATTCACAGAAAGATTTCCGAAGAATCATGATAGTCCCCCTTTTTTATCATCTTCATAAAGAAAAAAATCAAAGGGTTGTGTAAAAATTACCTGTTCATAAAAAGAGATCAATGAGTAGAGTTCAAATTCTGTTCTAGTCTACTGCATTCACTTTCAAACTAATTTCCTTCAGAAAGCCATGAACCAATCTCTTCTCCCACCGGCTATAGATTAAATAGTAGGGTAGGTTCAACTCTCTAGCTTTGGATGATAACCAATCATCTTAATTTTTATTTTATTTTTTTCTAGTTGCTTTCATTCGCATATTCAACAATTTTTTTTTTTGTGTCTTACTGGTGTTTCGAATAGATTTATTTTATTACAAAATATTCGTACATGTAATCTTTTCTTAACTTTACATGCAACTTTTTTTTTTGAGGAGTAACTTATTTTAACCAATTTACAAGTTATTTTTTTCTCATTTAATTATAATATGTAAATAATTATCTTCAGTAATTTAAGCAAATTTTAGTTATATGTTATTTCTCTTAGTTTTTAAACAAATTTATTTTGTTAAGGAATTTTTTTTATTTAATAATTTTAACTAAAATTTACACGTTAGGTTTTTTTATTTTAACTAGTATTTAACATGTAAATATTTTTTGATTAACTTATTTTTAAGCATTTCTGTAAAATGTTTTGTTTTTAGTTTTAAACAGAATTTTATTTAAGTATTGGTCTGTATCTCGAATTATTTATGATGCATCTAAAATGCGTTATGAATGATTCGAGATATAGATTTCCTTTTGTAAAAATTCTGTCACAATAATTCCTCTATTGTAAACATCTTGTAAGATATAGTTAGAAAATAAGAATAAAAAGGAAAGTTAAAGAGAAAGACTGAACAAATAAGATATAATAAAGAAGTTAAAATTAGAGGAAGAGAAAGGAAAGTTGTAAGACAAGCCAATATGATAAAGTGTTTTACTTTTTTTTAATGTATGTACATATATATATATATCTATATATATATATATATTGTTTTATTTTCTTCTCTTCTTCAAAAAGACACTCCATCTTTGCCATACGTAGGAAGATCAGTACAACCAAGCATACCCGACCTGTAACATCAAATAGCCCAAGTGAAGTCTTGATTAATTACCTTTTGTGGGGGAACTTATATAATGCACATCCTAACGCTAGTAGCAGTTTTTTTTTGTTTTTGGTTGCAAGCTGAATACTGATCATATTAGGTTGGGTCACCTGTCGAAGAAGTCTGTTGTTTATTTAGACCCGAAACTTCTAATGACATGGGAGTAACAACAGTGATGACACACCTAGATTTGGCACTTTAAGGTGTATTTTAATAATAATAATCATGTTGTAGAAAAAGCAACAGAAAATCACTGCATTGTCTCTCTTAAGGCAGCAGAGTAATTCACAGATAAAGAAAATTTTTGTGACAAGTTGATATATTTTTTTTTTTTTAATCATGTCACCCCGAGCAAGGTGGTAACACCACTGATGTGCAGGGGACTACGTAAAAGATTGGAAAAGAGAAAACCGGAAACCACATCCTAAACAGGGAACAAGAGATGAGCCTCTACACCTGTTCAAAAGACGTGGTTGGAGTGTGAACCGGGCGATAAATTTAGTCTATCTACTCTAATTGAAAAAAAAAAAAAGAAAAAAAAAAAGAGTGATAAGATTGGAAAAGAGAAAACTGGAAACCACATCCTAAACAGGGAACAAGAGATGAGACTCTACACCTGTTCAATAGACGTGGGTGGAGTGTGAACCGGGTGATAATTTAGTCTATCTACTCCAATTATTTAGTCTATCTACTCCAATTCCTAAAGAAAATTGACATTAAATAAAAAATGTCTGGATCTCTAGTCTCAGTTCCCAGCCTGCCTAGGAGAAGGACTGCTCTAAATTCAAAGCAATGGCAAAGTTAATGAAAAACCATTTACTATTTTTCTCAAGAATTCCTGGCAATTTGCAGATAATAAAGAAAAGAAATCAGTGTTGTGCTAATGTGATCATCTATGTCCTTAAAGAATATAGCATAAAAAAAAAACAGGACAACTTTTCCATTTGTGTTGATAAAATTCCTTTCTAAGATTGATTATGACTGTTCTTTTATTGCCTTTTACAAATGTCATACTCTCTCAAGAAACTGTCTATTCTTTATAATTTTTTAACAATCTTAACTTGTACAAGAACTGAGGTTGAGGATTGCAGAGTAATAAGAACATTTTATATGTAAATGTAGTGAAGGTAACAACTCAAGACTTGAACAAGTTAAGATTGTAGTGATTAGAAAAACTTGGGAGTTGATTCCACAAAACAACAGTTCATGGGAAGAAGCTGCCCAAATGGAACTTACATCTCACTAATGGAATATAAAGGGAACAAGGATACTTCGCTACAATCTATGAGGCATGCCAGGTCTTAGATATGAAGGTCAGAATTAGTGGAACTAAGGAATGTAGCTTACTTGAACACTTTATACAAAATGTACATACAACCTACCTGATAACTGGTTAAAAGTTGTTTCTTTTCTTGCAAATTTGCTTTTGGTTGGATATCTTCTCGCAAAGCACTTTCTATTCCCTTGAGCTGAGAATCAAATGCCTGAACATCTGTCTCAAATTGATCCCACAGGGCACTACATTTCTGTAATCTGCTATTCACACCACTGAGCTGACTGTCATATTCTTCATAGTCTTGCTTCAGGTTTTTGAGCTCATGTTGACACTTGGTCTTGCCAAGAGGAGCAATTTTTGGTAAAATAACATTGCTGGCCATCTCAGCCTGGTTGAGAAGTTGCTTACCGGTTTTACAGTCTTCTTTTTGATTCTGAAAAAGAAGAATAAATCAAACTAAAAATATGAAATTAAAAAAAAAAAATATATATATATATATATATATATATATATATATATATATATATATATATATATATTCTAAATTCTACATTTATTGAATAGCCATTTCAGTTAGAAAATTCTTGCTTCCTAAGCAACGATCAAAAACAAAAATCTATTAATTCAAATATGGTTAAAAAATTCACATACAAGAAGGAGCCCAAAAACATATCCATACACAGGAAGTTAAAGAAGAAAAAGTGGGGTGGGAATTAAGAAAGAAAAAAAGAATTTATTAAAAATTTGTTGTCCAGATAAAAAAAAAAAAAAGAAAATAAAAGAGGAGCATAGATGAGATTCATGACTTGAATTTGTTTCTATATAAATGTGTATGTGGGTGGTGTGTGTATGCAATCATATATTATTATGTTATGGACTCTCCCGTCAATTTCAACGTATGAGCATCTAACACAGACTACCACACAAAGAATCATTTAAAGTGGTGAAGGAACCCAGTTATTTAGCCCATAATTGGAGGGAAGGGATGAATTAATACCTTTCCCAAAGGTACCAGTGCATAAGTGAATGCAAAGTGCTCGACTGGAATTGGAACTCGGCTCTCCGATTTCCCTCTCCAAGCTGTCATCCACTGCACCACAACATACATCCGTCAATCAGATATATCTATAAGTATATGTGTATGTACATAGATGTGTATTTTATGTGTAGGTATGTATATATTTGTATACATGTTGAATTGTGTGTGTGTGTGTATATGGATGTATATATATATATATATATATGTATGTGTGTGTGTGTGTGTGTGTGTGTGTGTGTATATATGAATGTGTATGGATATATGTGTGTGTATGTATACTTACATTTATATATATTATTTACCCATTTCTCATTTTAGACCGATTATATTATCCCATTTTTATTTTCATTCTATTAGGAGATTTTAAACCATCTACAATAGTCTAGTCAAATTATTATTATTTTAAACCATATTTTTTTGTTAACCTTTTAGCAGAGATGTGTAATATATTGTCTCTATTCTTTCCTCCTGTTTCCTTTTCAAAAATATATATAACTTTCTCTTCCTTTCACCATCTGAAAACTCGTCACCTTGGCTACTGAATATTTTTTAATGTCTTATTTCTTCCTTAACTTTCCCCCTGTCTACTCCATTTGTCCTTTCTTTTTCCTTCCCCGCCACCAAAAAAGGAAAAGACACAAATGCAAAAGGAAGGAAAAGAGACAAACACAAAAGGTAGGAAAACACACGGATGCAAAAGGAAGGAAAAGACACGGACGCAAAAGGTAGGAAAAGACACGGACGCAAAAGGTAGGAAAAGACACGGACGCAAAAGGTAGGAAAAGACACGGACGCAAAAGGTAGGAAAAGACACGGACGCAAAAGGTAGGAAAAGACACGGACGCAAAAGGTAGGAAAAGACACGGACGCAAAAGGTAGGAAAAGACACGGACGCAAAAGGTAGGAAAAGACACGGACGCAAAAGGTAGGAAAAGACACGGACGCAAAAGGTAGGAAAAGACACGGACGCAAAAGGTAGGAAAAGACACGGACGCAAAAGGTAGGAAAAGACACGGACGCAAAAGGTAGGAAAAGACACGGACGCAAAAGGTAGGAAAAGACACGGACGCAAAAGGTAGGAAAAGACACGGACGCAAAAGGTAGGAAAAGACACGGACGCAAAAGGTAGGAAAAGACACGGACGCAAAAGGTAGGAAAAGACACGGACGCAAAAGGTAGGAAAAGACACGGACGCAAAAGGTAGGAAAAGACACAAAGGCAATAGGAAGTATAAAATGGGAGACAAAACAAAAGGAAAAAAAGTAAAAGCAAAGTAAAGAAGGACAACAAATAAAAAATATAAAAAAATGAGGAAATTGTAAATGTTTTTAAAATAAATGACATTGCTGAACTGTACTGGGAAACAAATCTTTATTTATTAGTAGTCACTGTCTGTCTCTTATTGAGACAGTAATAGAGCTTACATATACTTGTTGCTTACAATGCAAAAGAGAACTTGAAATGTGTTAGACAAGGCAATCACAGAGAACATAACACTCAACAGGTGCACTGAAGGCAAGAATAGAAAATGTAAGCTATGAGTAACCTCCTTAACAAACCAATACAACAAAGAGTTATAGAAGAGCAAAAAAAAAAGCCACAAAAGAAGGCAATAACCCTCACATCCTAAAGGAGAGAAACCAGCAGATCATATTTATATAAAATAAAGAGAAAAGTTTTCACTGTAGGTTTTGTAAATATAATAACTTGCTTTCTGCTGTTATAAAGTCTTGCTTAGCCACTCACCATAATGTCTGTATGAAATATTCTAAACCCTGACTTATTTTTTAGACTACTTAGATTTCTTTATTTAGGCATTTAGACTAGTCTACTTCTGTCACTCGGGTTGTATTATTTACTTCACGGCAATAAAATAGACTGGAACATATGGAATCTGGGTATAATTAAAGATATTATTTAGAGAGACAGTTGATTTACAATTATTTATACAAGCAGTCCTCTAGATTTATATGTACAGTACATACTATTGCACATATAAATCTAGCAGACTTTATTATTGTAATTTCACATTCAAAGGTATTTCAAAAGAATTGCAGCTGCCTTGTATCATTGAAGTTTTTTGGTTGTAAGGACAACCCTTCTATGATCTGATAGACTAACACAAGAGAAACACAAAAGACTTTACTAAATAACAAAATCACATCACTTGAAAACAGCAGCAACAGCTAAAATGGATAGTACTTGTAACTAGAAAGGAAAATAATGATATGATTAAGATGTTGACTTTTCACACTACCTTAAACAAAATGTTAGGAAGGAAACTACTATCAATGCTAGAACAAGCAATAACAGCGGACTTAAGACTATTTTCCTGAGAAACTGTTTTAAGAGAAAAATTTTATAAATTTCAACCAACAGGAATGCTGTCGAGAAAGCCATAAATCCACTTCTTCCTGCAACTACCTTGAGTTCAATTGTCTTATTGTAATGGTCAATAGAGTAAACAACAACACTTTTCAAAAACTAGATCATGGTAAAAAAAAATGAATTGTTAAACTCAGTCTGTTAGGGTTCAAATTAAAAGCCTTACTATAGATTTTCAAACAAATACTTACCTGGAGTCTGTTTAACTTGATTGCAATTGAAGACTTGTCTCCATTCATATCTGCACAAACATTCAGGCCCTCTCTGGAACTCTTAAGCCAGGTTCTGAAATGCTCACAAGAGTCATGGAAGTTCTGGTACTGACCGACTTGAGTCTCAGCTTCTGTTAATTGAGTCTAAAACAATATATAAGATAAATTTTCTTTTAATCATTTCATCCCAAGTAAGGCAATATTACCCCTAAGACACAAGAGAATATGAAAATTTTATTGAATTTCGCTTCAATAAAATTTTCATACAATAAAAGAATGGGTATCAGGAAGACACAAGATGATTGATGTCATATTTAAATTTTTCATGACTCTACGTGACAATAGTTAAATATCAATAGAGTGTTCCACAGGTGAGTAGTGCAAAACAAACTATTAGAACAGAACTTATCTAGTTATTTCAACAGTAAAATGATGAGATTTAGTTGCCAGTTACTAACATCGTTCTATTATTTTAGGCAATAACTATAATAAAATTTCTCAAGGGAATAAGATGACTTGTTGAAACTAACTGTACCATGCACTCAAAAGATTTTATTTAAAGATCAGAAAATATAATATTTTAATGGCAATTTTCTCTTAAGTAATTTATAGTGATTCAGCTCGGTTATACTCTCAATGTTTGATTTTAGTTCTATTTGGATGATATCTAGCAAGTCTAAATAATTATTTCAAACCAAGCAAGGTGATAATGCCACTAAGACACAAGTGGTTACTAAGATTGGAAGAGAATGAAAAGATTTTAGTGAGGAGGAAGAACAATAAAAGAACAGGATTCAGTAAGACAGAAGATGACAGTTGATGTTACATTTAAATTTTTGAAAATTGTAGTTGCCAGAAATCTGAAGACACATCCACGGGTGGGAAGTATGAGAAAAGAAATGATTAGAATAGAATTTACAGTTACTAGATGTAATTTATTTTAAACAGTAAAACAATGTCGTCTAGTTGCCAATCTAGTCAGTCAGTTAAGTGCCATACGTGATATACGCTTTGGCGATGATGTCTCGAAAGAGACATGACTGACTGGGCAGAAGATTATCCCGGAGTAGTTTGCTACTGTTTTCTGTGGTAGACTGGTTGCCAGCCAAGGCTATAGAACCCAGTCTGTCCTATTATTTAACCCATAACTGGAGGGAAGAGACGGATTAATACCTTTCCAAAGGGTATTTGCGCGTAAGTGAATGCAACAAATTCAACTGGAATTCAAACTCGGCTCTCCGATATCCTCTGCACCACAAAGGCAGTAACATGCTTAAATTCATATGGTCAAGATACCAAGAAAGAAAGATCATCCGAACAACTGCCATGAAAATATTTATAGAAAAGACAAAGGGAAGCCATGTCATGTCAGTGGGAAAGTGACTGAAGTCAAGATGTCAGCTCAGGATTGATTACATTACGGATCCTTATTTGAATTTTGTCAAGATATACAGTAAGAACACCAGACCAGATATGCACCAATATTCAAAGACAAATGCAAGATAGGTTCTGCCAAAAACTGTCTGGCACGACACAGTAAATCAACCTTCTTACTATAAGACCCAGCAATTGATTCAATATAACTGCTCTAATTTGTGTCATTTCAGCACGACTTCATCTACCTACAGCTATTAGTAAGCAGTACAGAGAAGTCATTGGTACGACTTGAAATTGTACTTGATTTAAGAATCCTGTTTTATGTACTGTTTACTAACAACCATGGACTGATGGTATGAATAGTTATGATGAAAAATAATTACAATTAACATAAAAGAAATACAAATAAATAAGTTAGCAATGGGTAAAAAATGCTTCATCTAATAATAATCCAAGATTATATTGTTATAAGTTGACCTATGCCATGAAAAATGACATCAAAATATTTATATCGATATGCTGTCTAAAATGATGGCAACATACATATTGACGTATCTACTATTGAGTACTATTTTTATATTAAGATATAAGAAAAAGATACAAAATAATCCAAACCTCCACTCTGAGAGTGACAAGAAAAAAAAAATGTGTATATATATATATATATATATATACATACACACACAAATATACAACAGTTTTTATTATAATAGTATATATATATATATATATATATATATATATATATATATATTCTTCATAAAGTAGTGAAAAATATATATAAAACTATTGCAAAAAATAAAACGGCACTCTTCAAGAGCAAACACATGGCAAAAGCTTTCATAACTGATAGTAGAGAATGAATTGTGCCACGGCTACCTTGTTATTGTCTTTCTCTAATAAACTAAGCCAACACTGCCTTGCTATTGTTTCTCTCCCTCCATGAGTGTGAGAGGAAATATATATATATATATATATATATATATATATATATATATATATATATAACGCTCATCGAATAATGAATTAGAGCACTATTGGGCGTGTTTATACGCGCTAAAATGTCTGCCTTCTTCTACTGGACACTCGTGGCCCAGAGGTAGAATCACCGACTGACGCCGATTTGGTCGAGTTTCAATCCTGGGTTATGAAGTGATCAGAGTCTAATCGTATTGATGAGCTGTGATACAGTGAAACAGATCTGTCTGCGGATGACTATAGTATATATCTCCAATTGAATAAGAACGAAGAAAATAATTGCAATATTCAAAACATTAATTTAAAACAGTGCTCAATATAAAAATAGAGCTATGAATATTTATTATTACTTTAGAAAACCATCATTATTAACCACCTGATTGATGTTTTTTCAAGTCAAAACAAAACGGACAATTTTGTAGTAATTTGTAGTCTGCACATGTTCTAAAGTAATTATATATATATATATATATATATACACACACACAGTCTTTATTATAATAGGATTAATTTGCTATATGGAGAAAGTTTATTCATAAAAAAAATTGACAGACTAAAGTATTTTTCTGTTTGCATTTCTGGGATTAGGAGTTATTTACACATAAGATTATTGTCCTCATCTTTGTTGTTGTTATCACATTGTTTTGGATGCTGTGCTCACTGATCTTTATCAGGTCCTTGTTGAACTGGGTGAACTTTAGGCTATTTTGAATTGAACCCTTTATTTAACTACTTTCGTTTTTAAATTGTTAATATGATAACTCCAAAATGATTCTTGATCCCTAATATTATATTCCAAAGTATCAGAAATATTCAAAAAGAATTCAAAATAGTCTGAAATAAGTAATGTTACTTTTGGCAGTGATGACAGTCTTTACTCTTAAAAAAAAAAATATCAATGATTACAATTTGTTAAGGTAGAAAAAACACATCTGGGTAATTCTGTAAATGGAAAACTTACTTGAGCTTTTTCTTTGAGAACATTGTATTGGTGAAACATTTGAGAAATGTCTATAGTTGCTTCATTTGAAGACTGGGATATATTCAGTTTCTGACCTTGTTCAACTGCAGATGCAATGATGGGTGCATAAGATACAATATCTTGGTATGTGTTCTGGTAAGCAAGAAAAGAAATTAAAAAGAAAGCATTCAAACGATATCCAGCAGATGCACATCACAACAATAACACTGGTGTTAAAAATGGTTCTCAATAACAAAACAAAACTGCCCTCAAAAACATTATAGTCTACATTGAATCTGATAATATAAAATAAATTATAAAATTAAAAACAAATCTCACTTCAAATAATTCTTCAAGTTGAAAAGAAATCAATATCAATCCATTAGTTATTTACAAATGTTCTTACCCATTAGGACAGTGGTTCCAAAATGTTTATCTTCGTCTGGGCTGCATTTTTAGAATTAAAATTTTCCCGTACCTCATCATTTTATGTGATAAAAAGCACATTTAAAAGTAGACACAGAGAGAGAAATAAATGGTTATAACCATGAAATCAAATTCAGAACATTATCATTGATAACACTCTCCTCTAATTTGCAGACACTAGTTACTATATTCTTAATACTTGATATAATGTAAAAATATCACAATGATAAAATCGATCAATAATTATAACTATTTATACTAGGAATCACAGATGTGCATTGTAGTGCACTGGATATCAACTCAGAATGACAAATCAGGGAGCCAAGTTTAAATTCCAGTTGAATTCCTTGCATTCACTTACCCACAAATACACTTGGGAAAGGTATTAATCGATCTCTTCGCTCCAGTTATGGGTTAAATAACAAGACAGATTGGGTTCTGTAGCCTTGGCTGGCAACCAGTCTACCGCAGAAAGCAATGGCAACCTACTGCGGGATAATCTTCTGCCCAGTCAGTCATGTCTCTTTTGAGACATGATCACCCAAAGCATGTATCCTGTATGGTATTTAACTGATACTGGAACTCATGCATGTAATTACCAGTAATTCATAACAATATTTTAAATTTTGAAATCATTTCTTTTGGCAGATGAATTTTTTAAAACTATTTCTAAATCTTTGATTGACTTTCAGTCTTTTCTGCTTCCCCTGCTGCCCTCTTCTATCACACCATTTGGAAACCATTGCATTAAAAGTTTGTATAGCCTATATTTTGCAAACATTTAATTCATATGCTTGCCATAAAACAACTACCTTAGACTGTAGGCTAACTTGCGACTTACCTATATGAAGTAAAATCCATGTTCATACTGATGAACACAGACTATGAGGTACTACTGTTTTTAACACTAATATAAGTCAAAGACTTAATAATATTTTCTTAATATACCATATAAACAAAAAATGGATTCAGATTATTAAAATGTTTATCATAGGAAGAACCCATTGACAAGAATTATAGGTTGAAAAATAAATATTTCTCATGTAAAGTAAATTTTTTCCCCATCATTTGATATTTACATAAAATAATAAAATTCTGACACATCACTCAATAAATCCCGGACCTCAATAATAAAACAACTTTTAGACAAAATTTCACTATTCATCAACATAGTTTCCTTCTACGGTGATACACTGGTTCCAGTGCTTCTCTAACAATTCAATGCCTTTTTTGTAAAATCTCCCTGAGCATTCTTTTGAGATCTGCAAACAGCCAGCGGTCACTGGGGACCAGATCTGGAAAAAAGCATGGATGTGGAAGCAATTCGAAGTGCAATTCATGTAGTTTTGCCATCATTGAGATCAGTTTGTAACATGGTGCATTGTCTTGGTGAAAGACCACTTTTTCTTCTTTATTTGTGACAGTTTTTTGGCAATTTCCTTGGTCACTTTTGATGGCTTTCACCTGCTACTGTCCACTCAGCTAACTGCTGATTTGACTCCGAAGTGAAGTGGTAGAGTCATGTTTCATCCATTGTCATATATTTATGCAAAAACTCCTTCTTGTGTTGAAACAGTAGTAAACAACACTCTGAATTATCGACACGTTTTTGATCAACTGTGAGCAAATGCAGCACTCACTTTGAAGACAGCTTTCTCATTGACAAATGTTCATGCAAAATGGTGAATACACTACCTTCTGATATGTTCAACTCCTGTTATCTCAGACAAATTCAATTTATGATTGACCAAAATGAGTTTGTGGATATTTTTGGTGTTTTCTGGGACAACTGCTGATTTTGAGCAACCTGAGCATTCAGTTTTATTTGTGTCTGTACGACTGCATTTAAAGTCAGCATACCACCTCTTAACTATTGTTTTTGATGGAGCAGAGTCTAAATAACAATTATCAAGCCATTGCTTTACTTGAACAGTATTTTTCTCATCAGAAAGCAATGCTTTACCAACATATGGAATTCAGATTTTTCAATTGTTTTGATAATTTACAACAGTAGCTTCATTTAAATAATTGTAATTTGTAAACTAATAATCTAATTAGGCCCAAATTTTGTCACGTGCCATTTAAAGGTTAGTACGTCATAAAAATCATATGAATTTTTTCTTAGTGACACCATCTATATGTCAGACCTTGGACTTATTGAGTGATGTGTTATACTGCTTTTTTTTATTACTGAAAGGAACACAAAACATTAAAATTTCTTGTTGAGCCCTTAATATTGATAATGATAATTATATTGTAAGTTATAAATAAATCCTTCAGTTCAATCAAAACAATATGATAAGATAAGTGTGATTAAAAATATTAACCATATATTTACCTTCATTTTTTGCAAATAGGCTTTCATTTCAACCAAGTCAGCATTGGATTGGCTATCTTCTTTCAACCTACTTTCCATATCGGTAATCCATTTGTGCACCTGGTTGAAACTGTCTGTAAAATCACTCCACTGCAAAAGGTTGGATTCAAGTAGTACTTTAGATTCAGCCATGTTACTGACTAACTGATCCCACTGTTGTTGGCAACAATCCAGTTTCTTCTGTAAGTCATCCCTGCTTTGTGGTGACAAACTGACCTTTAGCGGCTCCCCAAATGTGATAGCTGTGTGGGTCAGCAACTGGCCTTCTTCCTTGGTACCAACCAGTCCCTGAATATAGCAAAGATGTTGGAAATTCAGTATAAGCAAAAGTGAAACAATATTAATGTTATAATTAGTCATTAAGTTGAGTAGTAATATATAAAACGATAAATACGTATAGTGAGTACATGTGTTTAAATTGCTATCTGTTTTTTATTTTATTAAACGGTGAAATTCATAACAACTGGCATATATATATATATATATATAATAATAATAATAAAACCGACTCTGTACGTATTCTAATCTTAAAATGTTACACAAGAAACTTTTAAAGACTATGAATAAACAGCAGAATCTAACTCCGTTATCGTCCTCGGCTATAGAGCTTTGGACGAAGAGGGGAAAAAAAAGAAAACTGCGTAGGACCGACAATGCATACGGTTCTTCACAGTAAAGAAAAAAACCCTCGAACGGAACGAACCACCAGGAAAGAAAAGTGCTCGATACTAAACTAACCAAAAAGTGTTAACAAAAAGGCAGTTACGCAGAGCAAAAACACACGAAAAAGATCGCCAAGACCTACCGCGGTTTCGCACAACGAGCCGTTGTGCGAAAGCCGCTGTCAGTACTTGCGATCTTTTCGTGTATATATATATATATATATATATATATATATATATATATATAGTGTTTAATTGTGATAATGTTTAGCACCAAGGTTGTTGTTTTTCAGTGGTTATTACTGATAAATGATAAAATGTATTTTGGCAAGCAGCTTTTTTTTCCTGTTGTGGTGTAGATAGAGTGTTGATAAGTACAAAGAGTTTGTTTCTTTAACAGAGCAGATTCATGCCTCTGTTAAAGAGACAAACTCTTTGTACTTATATATATTACATAGATAATGTCAGCTCATACAAAAGGAAAAATAAAAACTTATTCTAAACATGTATTCTGTCTGGTACAAAATAGTGTTATGAGGATGCATTTATATATAAAAAAAATAATATTAATAATGTCTAAAAAGTTGTAGTAAGGGATTCTATTGAGTCCTACTTGTTATTACAAAAAAGCTTTAATTCATGAAGTAGTTTTAAATAGAGAAATTAGGAATAGAACATTTTGGAAGATTGTAGAATGTTTGAGTAAAATCGAGAGAATTCAAAATGTTCTCGAAATATGCAAATTAGGTGTTAGCCCCTATAAAAATAGGTTTTGGGAGGAGAGTAGTTAGTTGTTAAAAGGATTTGCTGACATTATCAACTCCGACTTTGATTCAAAAATTTATATCCAGCTGAAAGAATCTCTAAGAAAAGTTGCCAACCAACTAAAACCTGAAAAAGAAACTCATGAAACTAAGTGGGTAAATAGAAATTTTTGACTCTTTCATTGACCAAACTAATACTTATTTTTTATATACATATACTTGACACCTTTCTTTCCCCCTTCGTAACACTTACCCGTCACTCTGCCAGTAGTAAACTATGTTTCTTGTTTTGAATGCCAAAAATTGTAAATTTTGTATATATATATATCATTTTGTGTTTATCTTAAATATTTGTATGTGATTTAACTCTGAGTTTTGATCAATCATTTTTTTTTCTTTTGTTACACTTAACCCATAACAATAGGATAAACTAATTTGATGGTAATGAAGATCTGACTTTCAGTTTTTCATTCTGATTCAGTGTATTGTAGTGTCAGGCTTTATTAAATATATAAATCTATACATTGTATGACAATGTATGGCCAAGGATGCATACCAAGAGTGAAGTAGAGTATTGAAAGACAGGAAAATTTTGTTGAAAACAAAGAAAATACTGAACTGTTATATGATATCTATCCTTCTCAATGACAGCAAATGCTGGACAATTTTTGCAAAGATGAAGGAGAGACTCTAAGCTACAAAAATGTTGTTCTACAGAAGGATGCTGAGGATACCATGACTGAACATATGAGCAATGATGAGAGAATGAAAATGAAAAGAAAACTGATACTCAACATCATTAAAAGACAGTTAAAGTTTCAGGGACATGTAATAAGGAAGAGGGCTTGGGGAATTAGATACTCACAGGGCAGATAGAGGAAAAAAGAGATGGAGAAAATGACATGATATACTTAATGGGCTTCAGCAAATGAATGGCAGGTCAGGGTTTTGGAGAAATAAGACAAAAAGTATTAAAATCTACAAGGGACAAAAAGATGAGAGCCATGATTGCCTATATTCTGAATGGAAATGGCACTTAAAAGAAGATGACAATGTCAAAAAAGCACCTACAAGATCCATCAGGAAAAGGCAGGATTACAGTCACTTTTTTGTGCGTTCAGAGGCAATTCAAAACTGTTCAACCACATTAATGAACTGGTGGACTTAGCAATCACTATGTGAAGTGAGATTGTTTTTTTGAATTAACATTCAAAATTCACAACCCACTCATAGAAAAGACACACTCATATATAGGGTTTAAAATGAGAGAAAAGCGTTAAGTATCAAAGATTATATATAGAAGACAATGTGAACATAAAAATCATCCTCGTATGGTAAACTGTCAATTTCATGAAGTATTGATTCTTATGTACACACTGTGTGTGTGTGAGCATATATATATTTAACATTTATAACATAAGTATGTTATAATATCACTACAAAAGTAGTTATTTTGTTTCGACACTTCTTTTATCTTATCAAGTGATGGTGCTGACTGTGAGATGAAGAGTTTTAAAAGGTTTAAAACTAACCAAACCTTCTCAATATGTGAGACATTGTTACATAGTCTGTGACGACCAATCAAAATACAAGTAATTTCTAATTTGAAGAATTTAACAGACCCTAAAACAATTTTTTGTGCATTAATGTTAATGTGTGTGTGTGTGTGTGTGTGTGTGTGTATATATATATATATCTATATATATATATATATATATGTAAACATGAAGATAAAAAATGTAAGAGAGGACGTCGCAATGCTTAGATTGCAGAACAAGGCAACATGTACCACTAAGAATTCTTAAACCGAATGCTTGTAATAGTCAACTGGTTGACACTTCTGGGTCAGCAATTACCGAACACCTTATTAATAGCAGAAATTGTGTGGCTGACTTCAGTGTGAACCAGTTCTCCATGTTGCCTGATTCACACTCAGCATTTCACTTGCAGGCATTAGAATCATTGTACATTAGATCTAGGAGGCCATCGCTCTGTAAACAGAGAGATTGCCTACTTGGACTACACATTATTTGTATCTAGCACTTGCCCTTCCCATTTTTTTCCCTCCTTTCCCTTACATTTTTCATCTTCATTTTTAAATATTTTAAAAAAGGATTTAAAAAATCTCTCAGACAGACCTGATGAAGCTTTGGGTAGAAACTGGTCGGTCGTTTTTTTGTGTGTCTTTTTATTTTTTATTTTCCATCTTTACAAAATGCCTGTAGGTATTAAATTTACTTTATTTCTTGCCCTTATGCATTTTTGTACGACCAATAACACACACACACACACTATATATATACATATATCTCAACAAAATTTGTGTTTCACAAAAAAGGAAAAAATTAACCCATGTTATTTTGAAAGAAAATGCTTTTTAGGCAGGCAGTTCTCAAAATAGAGTTCTCAGCATCAGTTGTTACTTCCTTAATAATTATAAATGCACTTACATGGCATTCTCATCTGTACTTTGAGTAGGATATATGATGGCTGTCCACTTGTATCAAAGGCAGCTACCTAATCTCTGTTGAAGACACCAGCTCAGGAACATTTGTGTTTGTCCAATACACACAGAGCCCACCTGAGTGGATCTTAGTTACAGTTTCTAGAAGAGAGCACATTATCTAGCATGATCAACAATCTGAATAAGGCCAGCACACTCTTTCAGTCATGAAGATTTGTGACTTTATGCTAGCACAATCATGGACAGCTCCCAAAGTGTCTGTCTACCCAATTTTACTCTCAAAACTTGGGTCAAGCTGTGGTATGGTTTTCAGGCACTTCTCAAAAGTGATGCACAATGATATTGTCTCCTCCAGATCGACAGCATCAAGAAGTTACCTTCCTAATAAATTGAATATAATGAGATTCAAACCTGAGCCTCATTATCAGAAAACCAATTGGGCATGTGCCCATATATACGTGTATATATATACACTACATTAATAAACTTGTACAAAGAACTTTTCTGCAAGATTATAGGTTTTCTTCCTTTTCCAGCATTTCACTAACCCATGATCAACCCAGAAATAAAGTTTTCTTTAATAATGGTTCAAAATTAAAACAATGATACAGACAATTCAGATAAGCCAAAGAAATATTTGTGAAGCTTTTCCTTTAAGTGAAAGAGTAAAAGTTTTTAAACACAATGAAAAAAATATGCTGAGGTTACTAAGATCTGCCGCATAAACTGTCTTTCCATTGTTAAAATTATTCTATTAGGAGTAGGCTTGTGTTGTCAAAAATGATGTTCAAAACATATTATACCAATATGTTGTCTATAATGATGGCAACATATATATTGATGTATCTACTATTGAGCATCTTACATTAAGACATAAGAAAAAAATCCAAACCCCTGGGCATAACAGGAGGGAAATATATATATATATATATACACACACAAACACACAATGATTTTTAGAGAGGGTGTGTATATATATATATATATATATATATATATATATATATTCTTCACTACTTATTGACATAATTATTGTAAAAACTGAAATAATAAGCCACTGTTAAAGAGCAAACACAGCTTTAATAACTGGTAGTAAAGAGAATGAACTGAGCTGACACTGCCTCGTTATTGTGTCTCTCTCTCTCTATAACAGGAGGGAAATATATATATTTTTCCCTTCCTGTTATGCTCATGGAGAGAGCTCAGTTTATTTTCTTTACTACCAGTTATTAAAGCTGTGTTTGTTCTACCTTTGTATAGAGCGCTTTTTGTTAGATGGTTACTCGTGTCGGGTTTTTTCTTTGGGCTTCGTGCTGATTTCTGTCCAAACACTTTTGACAGACTTTCATGTCCTAAGCTCTTTCTTTTTCTCTTTTTAAAACCATTTTTTTCTTTGTTCAAAAGTTTTTGAAGAAGGTTTTCGAGATGAATATAAATATATAATCATGTTTATATATATATATATATATATATGAGAATTTTGTAATTTTCTTGAAGCATTGTGTATATAAGGTGTATGGGTAACTATTTGAAGGCGATCACAATGCATTTAGTATAATAAAGGAAGGTAAAGAATGTGTTGAGTATTATCTATTTATTATTCATTAATATTTCGAGATCAACACACACAAATACACAACAGTCTTCATTATAATAGAGAAGATATTAACTATTGTTGTTATCTGGCCTTTAATTTATAAATTAAATTTTATAAGTATACATTTATAGAAAAATAGCACTGATACATCATCAAATTTCTGGCACTTACTTCCAGATGTGTTACAGATTAACCAACAGAATTCATATCATATCAATAATCCATCCCTGATCCACTAATTATGCATCTCTAAAATTCAAAAAATATTATCTAATATGGTAGGCAGCTGGAAAAAGACCAGACCATGCATTCAGAATTTCTCATATGTTGTAACAACCAAGGGTTTTAATCCTTCAGTGCATAATAAGGATTATTCCTTATCACAAACTCAGAGAATACATCTTAGATGTATTTGATTCAGGAATCTGTTTGTACATGAATAAAATGTGGCTTAAAAAAATATCAGTGTGAAAATTGAACTTACCTGTAATTTTCTGAGTTGCTTTTGTATAGTAGATTTGTCTCCACCAGCACTGGAACATTCCGAGAGTTTTTTGGTTGCTGATGCTATCCAAGATTGAGCAGAGTCATGGGCCTTTTCAAACTGCTTATAATCAGTTGATAACTTTTCAGTACGCTTTACCAAGTCCTGCATGTGAAGAGTCGGTAATTTTTGTTTTAACAAAAATCACTAAATTATATATTTTTTTAAAATACAAACCTATTTATACATATTTAACAAAAGGTTGTCAGAAAATGTGAAATTAGCAAAGAAATTTCAACATTAATGGATCAAGCCAATTTTAACAATTTCATTTCAGAGGAAGATCAATATTTTTGATCAAATGCATTAATTTAAGAGCATTTTCAAAATCTATTTTAAAATATGTATCCAAACTAGACCAAGTTTGAAACGTTTGTTTATGCTTTGTACTTACTCCAATATTCTATAATTTTAATTATTATAATGAAATAGTATTATTGATCATGAATTAAGTAATAATAAAATAGCATTAATTATGAAAATGCAATTGTAATAATTATGAGATGAATATTATAAAAATAGTTTTAATTTAAAAACAGAATTATCATTCATTTTCGAGAAATGCACAAATGTTTTTCTTCTTTATTTTTCTGTTTGTGAATATCAGTAACATTTTGAAATGCTTTATCAGTGAAAAAAAAAAAATCCTTGTCTGTGGCTAAATACTGGTTTGATAAAAATATTGCTTTTTTCCAAATTTTAACTTTATGGTTATTCAGTAGTATTATAACTTGTGAAAATATTGTCAGTTCATTATGGGAAGTATACAAAATATAACACAGACCACGGGTATGTAGGCAGTTACAAACAAATGTATTAATATCCAGACATGAGAAGCAGAAAGTGATCAGATATTTTTGCTTTAGTTTTACTATATTTTTTTTCAACCTCTGTAGCTTCCCCAAAACTTCTTACCTGTAACTCTCATCTATGTCAATCTTCTGCATCTAAAAGCCTACCAATAGATCACTTTATATTTTCACCTGCTTCTAATTCTTCCCAGTATCTCTTTCTCATCATCTCCTCTCTCATTTACTTCCATAGACTGCCCTTCTCCCAGTCAGTTTTCAAGTTTACCTGTCTGGCGAGCTGTCAGAAACACCTTATCTGCTTCAAAGCATCTCTGCTGAACTAAGTCTATCTATCTTTATTCTGTTGACTCTTTTGATCTAGTCAACTAAAATTAGAAAGAAGCTATTCCCCCTCTCCCCATCAATACTGAATATTGTTCATATACATACCTATACATACCTATACCTAGAAATAAACAAGAAAAACAAACAGGATGATTATAAATATATGAACTAATACAGGCGCATGAAAATAAAAAATATTATAATAAGCTTTTAAGAATTCATCTAAGAAGTTTTGTGTGTCCCCACCTTGCACAAGTAGAACAAAACTGTCTCTACTGTTAACACACAATGAATTTACTATCAACTGTTTTCAATTGCATTTACAAACATTTAATTTTCATAATTTTTAAAAGATTCTTATAATAAATATTTTATCTGCATTATTTATTACAACTTGCCTTATAAATGTTTTGTTGATAATTTTTTTAAAAATTTATATACCTGCCTTGTTAGAATCCAATCTTAAGTTAGAAAAAAATATCAGTGTTTGCATTTTTAAAAAATGAAATAGATGTAATATTGGCTTCTGAAAATAAAGTTTACTTTTTTTTAAGTGGACTTTATTAAGTAAATAATTTTTTTAAAATATTTTTTTAAATTATTTTTATAGAATGTAAGGTAATGATCTTATTGCAGTGTTCATAGAGATTATTGTTGTCATCTACTATGTCACATTACTACAAATAAGCCAAAAAAGAGAATTATTTGGCATTATCCAAATAAGTCAAAATAATCTATTTAATTCCATTTTCTTACAATTGTGCCAAATTATTTAAAAAACAAAAAAAAAAACAAGTAAGTTTACTCAATTATTATTATTATTAGTAGTAGTAGTAAAAGAGAATAAAAGGCATAAACCTGCTGGGATCACCAAATCCAGACCAAAATACATGATTTGCTATTAGTAAACAAAGAAGGAACATGCCAGACAGTGACTTTTACTGCTCTGAGCAACCAGAGTAAATAAAAAAGAGAATTGAAAAGGGAGTAGGAAATTTATGTAACAGTCATACCAGTTGTTATGAGAGCACTGGGAATAGTACTGATGAGCATAGAAAGAAGACTGAAGGTACTGAAAACAGAAGAAGAGTTGGAACTATCCAGACAACATTGCTGAAAACTGTTAGAATACTGAGGAGACTTGATATTCCTTGATTTCCAGTGTAAGCCATTTGTTACTATTAATGTGAACTAACAATCAATAAAATAATGATATTTGGACAGATGGCCAGTTCAAGGTATTGTAAAAAAGAAAATAATTTGTCATTTAATTTTTCTGTTCCAGCAGACCACAAAGTAAAAACTTACAGAAATTGAAAAGCTAAACAAACATAAGAAAACTGAAGATAACTATGAAATATGAAAATGACAGATATGCCCAGATATGCCCAGATATGCCCATCATTGTTGGAGCACTTGGAATAGTTGCAAAGAATCTAGCAAAATATTTAGAAGAACAGGGAAAAGGGAGAAAGAATCAGGGTGGTATGGATAACAATATAAGTGAAAACAAAATACAAAGGAGAGTTCTGGAGTATTGAAAAAGACTTATTTTCAATTGATCCCCAGTGAAATGACTTCTTGTAGAAAAAAACCCTAATACGTACAAATTATAACACCAGGATCTTGTGAGAGAGTTGAAGTTATGAAACATGATTGTTGAAGTAATTCCTGTAGTATTGGGATTACTTGGAACACCACCGAGAAACTTTAAAGAGCACTTTGGGAAAACTGGAACTGAGAAAAATTGTAGACCTACAGAAAACAGCTATCATTTACTTTGCAAAGATTCTCAGGAAAATTCTTGAATTATGAAGAGTCTTGCTAGCTGTTTGCCTGAAGAGCCATTGGCTATATCAATGTGTGGCATCAACATAATAATAATAATAATTGCAAGAGACCTGAAAGAATTCATAAAATTGACAATTTTGCTCATCATTTTTGGAGGGCTTAGAACAGTTCTAAAAAGCCAAAAAGTTTTAAAGTATTATACATCAGTAGAATAATTGAAACCATCCAAATGATAGCATTACTTAAAAAAAAGTTATAATACAACGGTGGCTTATTGGGTAAGATTGTTGTCACTTGATCCCAGTGAAAACTTCACGAGTACAAATGATAATATAAACCTGGAAGGAGAAATGAAAGAAGAATTGAAAGAGATAGTTGTGCTTATTATTAGAGTATTTGGAACAAAATGGCCAAGCAAAAACTGTAAAATTATGTAGAATTTTGGATTGTCTTAATCTTTCATCTTTTCTGAATTGGATTATCTTAACATCCTCTCCTTTGTGTTCCAAGAAATAGGATTCAAGATTAAACTTTCCAAAATAGAAACTATGATCTGGAATTGGAATGAAAACAGGGATGACATGCACTCTGAATTCATTATAAAAATTGAAGACATGGAATTAGTAAGTACTAAACACTTCAAATACCTTAGTGTACGGATCGGTTATAACAAGTTTAGAATAGGGGATAAGGGAATTGAACATAGAGTAGGCTGCATTTGAAGTACTTTCACTAAACACTGCAAACTACTACAAAACTAAAACATTAACCTAAAAACTTGAGTTCATAAAATATCCTCATCAGATCGAAACTTTTGAATGGATGCCATACCTGGTACCAAACTCATTCAGAAATATTTAAACTATCATTTAAACATAATCACTTCCCAGATCAATAGTTAAAAATGACTGAGTGAGTAAAGTCTGTAGGACTTAGTGAATACCATTCTTTTTTTTAACATATTGACTGGCATTACAGAACCAGAAACTACATCACTTGAGAACTTTAAACAACAGCAATGACTAAAATGAATAGCCCATATAACTCAAAAAGAAAATAATCACATCATCAAGGTGTTAATGTTCCACACTATTTCAAACAAAAAGCTAGGAAGGAACCCTCTGTCTATACTAAAAAGAGTGATAACAATTAGTGAGAAACTTATCACCTTTGGAATTTCCTTCTGATTTAATTTCCCTGTAACCTATAAATCTTCGAAAATTTGAATGCAATATCAGTTACCATCTTCTGTCCTCCTAAACCCTATTCCTGTATTGTACTCTCATTGTCTTTTCCTAGTGTAATGAATAGGTAAGGAATATGTATACACCTTGGTTCCCCCTCACTGGAATGTGATTGGCTGGTGACGCTGTCAGCTCTCTGCCTTCGGGTAGAGAGCGTTCTCTGCTTCCGAGCAGAGAGCACTAACCCACTCATGGTTCTGCCGAAGGGTAAAATCACAACTGGGGTAAAATAGACAGACATTTTTTGGCCTGGCTGTATGGCAGGGAAGACCCACAATAAATAGACCTTGTGTCACATCTAGCCTTGCGTGGGAAGGTTGGTAAATACTGCCATAAATATAGACTAAATCGAAGAGATCCAGAGGTCTACAAGCCTTCCACTAGAGGTCTATGGCTATTGACTACGCCTACGTCTCAGGCTACTGCATACGACGAGTACCATCTATTTACGTCTTCGTACTAGATTGTTCTATCCCGTTACATTTGCCTTAACCACTTAACTACCTCGAACGATATATATCTCTTTCCGAGATATATAATTTCCACTCTTTCAATCCCTGTTTGGAGGTGAAACGATTAAGTAAAAAGAAAAAAAACAACTTAATAATTATGAAAATTTAATAAAACAGGCTGCTTACCTTTGTTGTATTCATAAGTGTTGAAAAAGAAGCATTAATCTGAACCACTTGGGAACCGATTCTTGTGCTTGGAACTGTTTGCAAATGCTGCGCCTTTTGGTTCAGCTCCTCAACAGCTTTTTGCTTCTTGTTAATCTCTTCCAGGAACTTCTGAAGAATTTGAAAATTGAAGAAAATGAAAACAAAAGTAAACAACAAATCTCTCAGTAAAAGTTCTTTAAGTAGAAATAATCATCATAGTAGTGGTAAAACTAGTAGCAACGAGTTTTATTTGATTCTTTCCGATAGGAAAGCAGCTTAGCATATCAGACCCCAGAAAATAAGTGGGAGGGGGAGAGACAAGACGTTAATATCTTTAATTCCAGTTTTGGATAAAACAACATTTCCTCATCCTTTTTAGATATCACCTAAGTTAATTTAAATTTTTTGCCATATTGACTATCACTAAATACACATTTCACTTTTAGTTTATCTTTATTTCAGGTAGAAAGGACTAATAAGTTTCAGAAAGTTGCAAGCCAAATAAAACACAGAAAAAACAACACTTTTTAAAGTTTATTCCATGAGATATTAAAATAATCTCCGTGATATTTTCCTTATGCTGAAGTTATGGGCATCAAGTACCAAATTAAGGTCAGGTGGTATTTCTTTTAATTTTGTAAAAAAAAAATAAAAAATAAAAAATAAAAAAAATAATTTTATCTTCTGTCTTCATGAATCCTGTTCCTTTTTTTCCACTAGATTCTAATTTTCTGCCTCCACTCCACCCAGTACCACCCCCTACATGTTAGTGGCATTATCGACTTATTGGGTGGGGGGAGCAAAAAATATTACATCTATATTAGAGTTGTTATAAGTGATATGCTAAAAGTTTGGGGAAATCTGGCCACGAAAACATTACATATATTAATCTGTAGTTTTTACAACTTTCTTTAATGTAGTGCCCTTGTAAGTAAACATCCTCTCAGGATACTGGGAAAAATTGACATTCAGTTTACGCCAGTTAGTCAGTTAAGTGCTATACATGATACATGTTTTGGGTGATCGTGTCTTGAAAGAGACATGACTCACTAGGCAGAAGATTATACCACAGTAGGTTGCCATTGCTTTCTGTGGTAGACTGGTTGCTCGCCAAGGTTATAGAACCCAATCTGTCCTATTATTTAACCCATAACTGGAGGGAAGAGATGGAAGAATACCTTTACCAAAGGTATTTGTGCATAAGGGAATGTGAGGAATTCAACTGGAATTTCAAAAATATTAATGGAGTGCCTATTCAGTATCTTCTGATATGGTAACAAGCCAATCCCTGTTACAGATGCAACCTCAGGCATATTTGTATTTTTTTTTTAAACTCATAGGACTCAACTGTTGTTTTGAGATTTCTATCTCATCATCAGGCAATGTTGAATGTTGGTTGTGAAAATGATTTACATTTAAAAATTTTTAAATGTAAATCATTTTCACAACCAACATTGCCTGATGACAAGATAGAAATCTCGAAACAGAAATTTCTGTGTCGCAATGTACTTTTAATTCATATATATATATAAAGAGAGAGAGAGAGTGTGTGTATTTAGGCAGCAATCCCTCTTTTATGCAAATTTCATTAAAAATGACAGGCAGTGTACTATGGTTAGGTTTTTTATATAATTTTTCATGTGATCTCATAATTATTTTCTTTTCAGTAGATAAATTATATAAAAATTATCTGTTTTATTTATCTAAGCACTGTCAACTATACTTTTAGCAATTATCAAGGATGAATTTTATTTTATAATGGCTAAAAGTATAGTTGAAAGCACTTAGATAAATAAAACATTCGAACAATTTTTATACAATTTATCTCCTAGAAAGAAAAGAATTATAAGTTCATGTGAAAAATTATGTAAAAAACTTAACAGCACCTTGTCTATCACTCTATCACTTTTAATGAAACTTGCATATATATATATATATATATATATATATATATGTGTGTGTGTATGTATGTATGTATGTGTGTGTGCAAGTTTCATATATAGTGTAACCCTGATATAAGAGAGTTGTCAGGACTGGATAAATGTGCTCTTATATCTGGGTTTGGTCTATTTTATATACATTACCACAGGCTCTAATTTGGGGCCAGAGAAAATCTCTCTTATATCCAGGTTATACTGTGTATGTATGTGTATATATATATATATAAATAAATATATATATATCCTACATCTAAAGCATGACTTGGAGTTTCATGCACTACGCAAACATCAGGTGCATATTATGAACTGACTGTGCTTAGATTTTGATTTGATTTTTTGGTACTAGTGCTGTATATTTTTAATTTTGGTTTATAAAACATAAAAAAGACAAGTTTTTCTAAAAGGCATAAGTTAGATTTATTTCCTATTCCATTAAGATTTGTTTTTGCGATGATATATACATATATATATGTGTATGTGTGCATATGATTGGGTGTTGAAAGTTCTCAGCTTAACCCATGACACAAAATCTGTATTTAAATAGTCCCCTATAGAATACTAAATTAGAGAAGGGAATTTTCAGAACCAATTTTTTTCCTAAACGTTAGAACACTGAAGAAGAAAGAAGTTACATTTTATAATCAACACAAAAAATGTTTTATTAAACTATAACAGCAGTGACCCTCATGAAGTCATATAGTATATGAAACGTTCAGTGACTTGAGGTACTGAGAGAGAGACTTGAATCTAGGTTTTATTGACCATTTCTTCAAAATGATAGCAAAAGAAAAAAAAATTGCTATCCGGTTTTGAAAAATAATTTCAAAAGTCAAGTAATTACTGGATTCAAACAAAATTTTCAGTACTGTTAAATTAATGAACGAATATTATGCTGACTAGGTTAATTTATTAAAAATTTTGTAGAAACATATTAGTGGAGGCATCAGTTTCACCCTGCTTTTTGGTATCTTGTATATCTTTAATTTAGGGAATGTTTGTGAAAAACTTATATGAAGAAAAAAAAAAAAATTGAAGAAGTTATTTCATTTAAAAAAATATATATACAATATCAAATGTGAACATATTGAAAAAAATTCATCCCAAACCTTGCCAAAAATAATTCAATAAAAATCCAAAAAAATTATTTTGAGATTTGATGCTTGCATAATTTAATAAAACATTTCTTTTCAAGATCAGAGAGGAAAAAAAATCTAAAGTGAATATTTATTTTTAAAATTATTACTTGTAGTCTTTCAGTATAATTTTGAAATCCATCCTGTTTGCTGTTTATAAGTCTTTTTGTTTTTTAATCAAATCATTTTTGAAGAATAAAAAAAATACAAAGTATTCCATTTTCAAGTAGTGAACTTTTTTTTTAAAAGAATTTTCTTTTTCATTTAATAACTGTTAGGCAAATAGTGGATTTTTAAGAGATTTTTAAGGTTTTGTTTACATTATTTTTTTTTTTATAAAAGTGCAACGTGTCTACATTTTAAAATGCCTTTGTGTAATTAATATTTATATGATCAAACGAAACATCAAGAATTTAGAATTAGTAGTTTTGTTATTTAGGTACCACCACTCATTCGCTGAAGAAACGGCATTTCATGATGTTAAAGGGGTACAAACTTAATAAGAACAAAGTTTTATCGTCAAAATATTTAGGAGAAAACATCAAAGATTTTTCGGTAAATTTTCGTATTAAGTCCCGCTGCTAATTCCCTTCAAAATTATCCAACGTAGATTTATATCTGTGCAAATGTGTCTGCCGAAGTCGAATCGAGTGCAGATTTTACAGAAAATTTATATTTTTTTAGAAAAATTTTAATTTAAAAAACGAACTATATCTTGAACTTTTTCCCTAACGAAGTAATTCACTGTTGAATGCTGCTGATTGATGTACAGAGTAGGAAACAATTTTGGGCTGGTTACTTCCCCCTGTCAGTTAAGTGCCATACGTGATACACGCTTGGGCGATCATGTCTCTTGCGAGACATGACTGACTGGCCAGATGATTATCCCGCAGTAGGTTGCCATTGCTTTCTGCGGTAGACTGGTTGCCGACCAAGGCTATAGAACCCAATCTGTCCTGTTATTTAATCCATAACTGGAAGGAATAGACGGATTAATTATTAATACCTTTCCCAAGGGTATTTGCGCGTAAGTGAATGCAAGGAATTTATTCAACTGAAATTCGAACTCCGATTTCTCGTTCCGAGCCGATATCGACTGCGCCACAACGCACTCGGATGTGCGTTGTGGCGCAGTGGATATCGAGTTCGAATTTCAGTTGAATTTTTTGCATTCACTTACGCGCAAATACCCTTGTTGCGAAAGGTAATCCGTCTATTCCTTCCAGTTATGGATTAAATAACAGGACAGACTGGGTTCTATAGCCTTGGTCGGCAACCAGTCTACCGCAGAAAGCAATGGCAACCTACTGCGGGATAATCTTTTGCCCAGTCAGTCATGTCTCTTGCGAGACATGATCGCCCAAGCGTATTACTTACGATTATGGTATTAATGCGCCAATTTTGTTTTTCTGTGCACAATTGTAAGAGAAAGTTGCGTGTTTTCTTTCATATGCTAAATTGAAATGACATGAAATGTTTTCATAAAGTTGAAAATAAATACCAAATTGACAAGAGAGTAAACACTGAGTAATTATTAACACTAGGAAGTAACCAGGCTCATTTAATTCCCTACGCAGTGTAGCATTCAGCAGTGAATTACATTAACTTCGTTAGGGAAAAAGTTCAAGATATAGTTCGTTTTTTAAATTAAAATTTTTCTTAAAAAAGGTTCGTTTTTTTTAAAAAAAATGCACTCGATTCGACTTCGGCAGACACATTTGCACAAATATAAATCTACGTTGGATAAATTTGAAGGGAATTAGCAGCGGGACTTAATACGAAAATTTTTCATTTATTATCTAAATAATTCTTTCTAACACGTTCGAATTTTTTTTTTTTTTGTTCGTCAGCGATTCACCCGATGTTTAGTCGAGTTTTACTTACTGTAAGTGTATGGTATAATAAAACGTAATTGGGCGTTGAAATATACACATTAATTAATTTGGAAATTCTTGCAAAAATCAAATAATTATCTGAATTTAATGAAACTTTCAGAACTTATTCACAAATGAATGCAGTTAATTTATGCAATATTTACTTTTTTTGGAAAATCTTGGTATTTTTTTTTTATATCTGTTACACCACTTGCAATTAATTTCGTGAAATTTCTAAAAGTCAAACAAGTCACAAATTTTGTTTTATTAGTTAAAAATGTAGGGCTCCTTGGAGAATGTAATGAAATCATCTCAATTTTTTTTAAGGAGCCAATTTTCGAAATATCTTACACCGAACAGTAAAATGCATCAAAAAACTAACTACGCCATTTTTAATTTAGCAAACTAATTGATTTTACCTTAATTTAAAAAGAAATCCAAAACACAAAAAATACATCAATAAAAATTAATACATACAGGTTCATAAATTTGAGCAGACTTCGCAAAAACGGTAATAACTACTCAGTAACTAATAAGAAATAACTTTTTACTAGCGTTGTTGATTCTCTCTCGTGTTTAATGAAGAAATTTGAATTAAACGATAGTACGTTAAACTTTAAAGTTTTAAACATATGAAAACGAAATTTACACTACAGCCAATAAATTATAAAACAAAGTAATAGTATTGATTGAAAAATAAATTGTATTTAATTATTTTAAAGTATTAAAAATAAAAAATACCGCCCTTAATAAAAAAAATAAAAAACCCAAAATAAAATTAAAATATATAGAATAAAAAAAATTTAGTTAGTAGAACTGGCTAAATTGTAATGAGGTAATTTAAAATTTTTATTTTTGATGCAGTTCAATAAATGTTAATGTTAACTCGCTAAACGGTTATGTCTTGCTTGACTGACTCCTCACTTCAATCCAAATGATAACGAACATTCTATCGAAACTTTGGATATAACTCAGTCTTCCAACTGAAACGGGATGTGACACAAAAGTGTGGTGCAGTGTATATCGGAATGAGGTGACGGAGAGCTGAGTTCGAATTCCAGTTGAATTCCTTGCATTCACTTAATCGTAATACCCTTGGGTTGGGAAAGGTATTAATCAGTTTCTTTCCTCCAATTAGGGGTTAAATAACAGGACAGATTAGGTTCTATAGCCTTGTTTGGCAACCAGTCTACCGAAGAAAGTAATGGCAACCTACTGGGGGATAATCTTCTGCCCAGTCAGTCAGGTCTCTTTCGAGACATGATCGCCTAAGCGTGTATCCCATATGGCACTTAACTGACGGACACTTGGTAAATAAAAGGGTAAAAATTTCCCCAGCCTCTGCAACGGTGGGATCGGGCACTTCCGATTATCTACTTTTCTCAGTTGAGTCTCCATCTGTAGAGACCCGAATCGTACTCTTCCTGAAGAGAGGGAACTTGACAATTGTGAGCCCGACAGTGGACTGTCTAAAGTCTGTCTCAGTGTCTTATTTAGTCCACAACACACCCCCTTTTAAGATTTTTTTATTTCCTTAAATATTTTATTTTTAAGTATTCACTTTCTGACAAGTTCAACAAAAAAATGTTTTTTACCAAGATTTTCTAAAAATAATAATCTCAAAAATAATTTCATTTAGGAATAAGTATTGAAAGTTTAATAAAATTCAATAATTATTTGAGTTTTGCAAGAATTTCCAAATTAATTTGTTTTTCACTGGAGAAAAAATGAGTTTCATAACATTACATAATCCATAGTACACTCTCATAATGATTTGGTCACCTGCTGACGAAAAATAACAAAAGAAGAAAATAAACAAGTGTTAGTAAGGATTAAGAAAATTTCATTTTAATTTTAAGAAATCAGTGCATATACTAGGCTACAAAAATCTCCTAAGCCGACCGAGCAAAGAGATGAATACAATTTGGGAACCAGTAATATGGAGTGCTAGAGAAAATCATTAGTGTCAAAATTGCGATATGAGCTCTGGTAAAAAATGGTTTCTGAACATTAGATTTATTAAGTCCCAGAAATTCAGTTGTTCGTGTCCTTAAGGACACATGGCCCAGTAGATATTGATGTTGGTTAGTTCCAGTGACTTGACCCAAAGAGTTGTGAGTTCAATACCAGGCTACAAGTAAACAAGTAACTTTGACTACCAAAGAGGCTTCACACAAAGAAATGAGAATAATATACCCGAGTGATCATAATAAAGAGTTTGGTTTAAAATTTCCTAGCACCTGAAAAAGACTGGAGCATACAACAGCTGAAACGTTGCACAAATGGCAAGAAAGATGAGGACAATCATCCAAATAATGTAAATAGTGTCAATACTACTGCATCTCAGAAATACTGAATAATAATACTATACATATGTCTATCCTCATATGTATATCTATTAATTCATGTCACTATATCGTTCATTCAGTAATGAATTAGAACACTCTCACTAACTGGTGCATGTTTACATGGTATATCACATGCTAAAAGTTTGCCTTCTTCTACCGAGCGCCCATAGCTCAGGGGTAGAATTGCCGACTGATAACAATTCAGTCGCGTTTCAATCCTAGCTAAAAGCAATCCAATATCTAACCATACTGATGAGCTGTGATAAAGCGAAACAGAAAATATATATATGTCAGTCATCCGGAGACCGTCATCTGTTTCGCTGTATCACAGCTCATCAATAAATATATATATATATATATGTATGTATGTAAAGATAATCTTAAGGAAAAAATTTTTTGATGAATATTGAATTTTTACAAGAAGTGTTTTATTTTTAATTATAATAATTTATAAAATTTCTAAATATTTTAAAAATTCTTCAAAGCATTGTTGTGGTTAAGTTATTAAATAAAGACTATATTTACTAATCAAAAAGCTTAATACAAATCTATTGGCCAAATGATTTCAAGTAATTTTTAACTTTTTTTTTTGCGTGTGTAAAAAGGTTGTTTTTTTAAGTATGGTATTTCATGTGTGATATTTAAAGGTCAAGTGTTTCACGGTTTCTTCCCCTTACAGGAAAAAAATTTGGACAATTATGTCAATTCTGGTCAACTATACTCAGCTTCTCACTACATCTGATTGTCATCAATCACGTAACGTGTTAGAAAAATATGACCACTGTGATTAAAAAAATACTTTTATTTTAAATTTCATGTTATAAGCAAGTAATACTTGTTTCAAATTAATTTAACTTTAAATTTTCCAATTTTCTAAAAATAAAAGATCACAGTAGTATATTTTATTTTTTCAAGATTTTTAAAACCGAGGATTAACTTTTGTTTGCAAACTTGTCAATTTGTCAAAAAAGGATGAAAAATTGATAACTTTTGAAAACTCTCAAAAAGTTGAAATTCCAATCAATATCATTTCTATTTGAAATACACCAGAGTATTTTGCTTACTGGAGATAGTAAATTTAATCACTTAGATTTAAATTAAAGCTAAAATGAAAGATTCAAGAAAGCTTTTTTTGTTTTTAAAAATTCACTTTAAAACTTAGTTATTGAAAATGAGTGGAGGTACCTACAGTATACATAAGTTCTCATAAGAGATTTCATCCTTTAAATTTCCAGATGTTCACTCTGCAATTTTGTAATATAAGTATTACAACTCTTTGTACAAATATTAATACTCTGTTGCATAGCAAGTAAGTGTCCAAATATGGATTTTGTTCTAAAAATAGTCTTTCTTTCTTTCTGCAGTATATACATTATTCGGACTATTATCCTCATCTTTGTTGCCATTTGTACGATATTTCAGTCGTCGTACACTCCAGCCTTCTTCAGGTGCTAGGAATTTTGAACCAAACCCTTTATTACGATCACTGGGGTATATGAACTTCATTCTTTGCGGGAAGCCTCGATTGGGAGTCATGAGTTATCTCCCTCTAACCCTGCATGTTATTTGTTCACCACTGCTGCAGCCTGTATAGCCTAGTATTGAACTCACAATTCTAAGAGTCAAGTCAGGAACTAACCAATGTTTATATCCACTGGGCCATGTGTCCTTAATGTAAATACTGTAAATACTACCACATCTCAGAAATATTGACAAATTCTTTCTTTCTCTTTAAAATAAACATGTCTTATTCTGCTTTTGCTTTTATTTCTTCCAGGCTAACTGGTACTGCACATACTAGTTTGTGTAATATATTTTTTATTTCCATTTTACTTTTTAATGCTGCAATAACAGTATCCTCAAATGGTTCAGTATTTTTTGCTATCTATCTTGATAAACTACCCACATGTCCTAATATGGTTGGTATTTCATCCTAAAATCATAATTTAATAACATGGTACCTCAGTATTATTGTAATCTATTTGCCGTATGTGTGGGAACTACTTTTTCAAACCAAAAATTGATAACAAATCTATGGTCTGTCTGTAAATGAAAATTCCTTCCATGTATAAATTTGTGAATCTCCCCCCCCCCCACACCGGCAAATATTATTGCTAATGCCTCTTTTCAATCTGATGTTATTTTCTGAAAGTGAAGAAAATGTTAACTTGTTGAAATGCTAAAACAAAAGAAATATTTATATTTTGACTTTGAGGATAAATTTAATGTATTTTTTACTTTTTAATCTTTAAGGTGATATAGAAACCAATCTAGCTGCAGGTAGAACTCACCAAAACAGGAAAAATATTTTATTGACCAAATTCAGATGAAATCCAAATCTTAGATTTCCAAACTAGTGTTACAGAATGCATAAGCTGGCCCAGAATCGCAAGCTACATGTCAGAAAACCCCCACAAGTATGGAATTTTAACATTGTGGATAGCTTTTGTTTTAGTTTTTATAAGATCAAAAAAATGCAAAGACATGAAGACAGCAAGAATTTGAAAGGTTAACATGCATCCCATACCCAGATTCCTTCATGGTGCAAGCCAGCATATGGCAAGGAAATCCTAGCCAAAGGTCAGCATGCATTTTCTTGATCATCTCCCTTCCACTTCATCTAAAAAAATGATGCTACAACTACTTTCCCTCATAAAAAGTGAGGTAAGAAAAGGAAATTGTCTGTTCTTTCTTGATGCAATCTATGATATAGCATTTAGATTTGAAGTTAGAGACAACATCAAATGCAACACTATTCAGTTACATAATCTGTGATAACATTGGCAGAATTTATGAAAAATATAACAACACCTTCATTTACTTTTATTATAGTGACACAAATACACTAAATTTATATAAATACAAAGATATATATCTGTCTATATTTCTGAGATGAGGTATTTACACTGTTCAGACTGTTGTCCTCATCTTTTGATATATCCCGTGAGGGGATAATCAGGGAAAAGAATAGTGCAAGAATAATACTTAACACTGAAATAGATTAATAGGGATTTATTATATCACAGTACAATAAACCAATAGATAATACACGAACACCAATGAATAGTAACAGGTATAACAATCAAGTAGACAATGTCTCTGTCTAGCACGTATGCATCCGTCTAGTGAAGAATGCTTCCGTCTAGTGACATCTGCTCTTGTCTAGTGACAATGACTCTATAATTTGCTCTAGTCACAGTCTTTTATAGACTGGACCATATCCATTACGGGGTAGGACAGGATATTCCTCTACAACATCTTTATTGTCATATTCACAACGTTTTGGCTGTTGTACATTCCAGCCTTCTTCAGGTGATTAAAATTCAACTAAGGTATAATTAAATTCTAAAAACTTATTTGTTATGTATGTGGGTGGATATATTTTTGTGTAACATTTTGATGTCGTGTAGAAAACACAGATCATACACTTATGAGTATGCAAAATGAAATCAATCAATCAATCAGGTTCAAATTTTGACTGAAGACGCTTCACATAAATATCTTAAGAAAAAGGCACATATCCATGTCTCTGTGAGTCATCCCTAGATATTTTGACCAAAATCTTGTCAATAGTATACCATAATACATTATACAAAAAGTGGAGAGAGCAAGAAAATAAGCCACTGGATACGCCACTCTTTCATAACTACCTCACCACCCAGGTAGTCATAGCTTTTCCATCCATTATCAACCATGACAGAAGCTAGTCACCATTTGTTTGTAATTAAAACACATGAAGAGTTGAATTTAAAACTGTAAAATATTTGGTCTTTTCCAACCACTACTCACCTTGGTAGCAACCACTTGTTTGTCCAGGTCTGCTAAGTTAAATTTAGCCTGCTGATGGTTTTTAATGGTAATCTCAAAATTGGTGACCCATTTAAAGAGTTTATCATGGGCATTTTCATACTCATTCCATTGCTTCACAAGCTTCTCTGAGAAAGAAAAGACATTGAAAACAAAGTGATATTTATCAATCTTTAAAAAACACAAACAAAAGCAAAGTCTTATTACTATTATATTCTGACTGATTTGAATTAGTCTTCAATTTTGGTTATAGTCACAATGTTTTTGCAATTCTACTCTTTTTGTATTCTATTTGGTAATGTTTGTGGAGTTTTAAAATGTACCCTTTATTCAATCCTTGGGGTGAGACTCTTCTCATTTTATTGTCCATGCAAGAGGTTATCTCTTCTTACTTAATTCTTCTAAATTTTTGCTGATGTTATTTCTGCTGAATATAGATTTCACTGCCTGTCTAAGGGAATGAACTCATGACCAGCAGGTAACCAATGTTTTTATCAACTAGAAAGAAATGATCAAACGAGATAATGGTTGTATGGAATAATCCATAAAAGTAAAGCAAATGACTCTTTGATTAAGACAAGGGATTCTAATTCAACATTACATTGCTTGTCACATTTAACTGCATTCACCAAGGTTTCTCTTTTCTACTGCTGAAGATTTGCTGTTATTCTTCTTTATTAATGATTTCCATATTGTATTCATTTCTAATAATTAATAAAGAACGAGAAGTGACAGCAAGGATTCTTCAGCAGCAGTAGTAGAAAAAAAAAAGAAATCTCAGTGAATAGACAAGTGTGACAAGCAGTTTAGGTTTAAGTCACCAAATTTTACGCTCAGTATTGTCCCACTAGACAATTCCTCATAGATTAAAGCAGCAGTTTGTGAATTTGGTAACAAAGTAATTGTCCCTGGGTCAAGTAGTGCACTTGGACTCAGTAGCTGAGTGATATTAAAAAAAGGTTGAGATGGGATATTGATTTAATTAAAAAAACAAAAAAAGGGAAACAATTGGACATTTAATCAAACATGTGCTTCCACTAAAATATGTTTAAAGTTATATATATATATATATATATATATATATATATATATATTTCATTTTGGTTTCTGACCTTTTGGTATCTTCAAGCGATTTACAATAAATGATTTATTTTCCAATATTTTCAAACATATACAACAGGGATTTTATGAACATGTGACTGGAATTTTTAAACAACCAAAATTTCAAAATTAGGGAGGAGTTACTTAAGGAACTTAAACACTTTCATCCAGGTTTGCATAATTCTAAGATGTATTTTTTGGTGTGATTGCATCTGGACATTATTTCTGTTCTTTCATTTAGTAATTTGTTTTATTCTGAAAACAATATTATATTATAGTCATAATATTGTTTCCATAACAAAAAAATGTTGGAAAATCAGTTATTCTAAATCACCTAAAAATACTGAAAGGTTGAAACCAAGGTTGCAGAAAAAACTGGTCTCCAAATGAAAAATATTCAAAAGCTCTACAATAGATATGTATTGAGCACTTTTTAATACAACTCTGTACTAGTCTAATTTAATTATGACCAAAACCTGATTAACAATAATTATGTGTGTGTGTGTGTGTGTGTGTGTGTGTATGTAAATATTTTAGAGAGAGTATATCTGTAAAAAGACAATATGAATAAAGACAAAAGAAAAAACTTATCTTAGTTGATGCACTTCCTTCTCTGAGAGACTTTATCAAGGCAAATGTAATTTTGTGACAAGTATTTATATACAAGAGCAAAAATGTTATTGATTTTTACAAAATGTTTTGGTGTTCATGAGCACTAATATACAAAAAGAAAATTGAAAAACAATAACATTTTTACTTTTGTATAGACCTGATAAAGTCCCCCAAAAGATGAAATTGACTAAGATAAGTTTTTCTTTTGTTTTTATTCATAAATCTAGATAAAAATAGTGAAGCCCAGGTTGTAGCATTAGGCATCTCGAAAGCCTTTGACAAGGTTTCATATACAGGTTTTCTACACAAGCTGAAAAGTTATGGTGTCACTCGATATATTTTTGAGCTGATACAGTCTTTCCTATCAAGTTGTGAAATGAAAGTTATCCTGAATAGCCACTCATCAAGATCCTTTCATGCTTAATGTAGATGTATCCCAGGGCTCCAATCATTGGTCCTATACTGTTCTTAATTTTTATGAATGGCTTTCCCGATGACATCAGCTCATATCTTGGCATCTACACTGATAGCACAGCCATTTACTCCTACCTCAATGGTAAGACCGATCAGTTCGACAAGGTCAAAATGGCATCTGATGTTCAAAACGACTTCAACCATTATTAACTGGGGCAAAAGTTGGCTTGTTGCTTTCAATGCCTCAAAAACTAAACTTCTCTCCATTAATCATCAGAGAAACCCCTCTCTGCCTTCCATTAGCATGGCTGATGCTAATATCTGGGAAATTGACTTGTGTCTCCTCAGGCTAACATTCTCAACTAACATGAAAGACTATATTGAATCCATTGTTAGGTTAGCTGCTAAAAAAGTTGGTTTATTGTGCTTGTGTGAGACAATTTTTCTCTTCAGAACCTATCTTAGATATCTATAAGTCTACAATTCATCCATGTTTAGAATATTGCTGCCACATATGGCCCTGCAGCTTGGCTATTTATATTGAGCACTTTGATAATATCCAAAGAAGAATCAGCAATATTGTTGGTCCTGATCTGACAGCTTGGCTTCAGTCACTTACCCACCTATGTAAGGTTGTCTTTTTGTGCCTTTTTTGTATTATAAATACTTTCATGGTAACTGTTTAGATGTGCTCTCAGCTATGGTACCTAGATTTTATGAATTTAAGTACAATACTAGACTGGCATTGAGATCTCATCAATTTACAACTGAATGGACTAAATGTAATCATAAGTCCTATGTTAACAGTTTCTTTTCTCATACTTCTCACTTGTGGAACTTCCATCCGGCTCCATGCTTTCTAGCCAACTTTAAGTTGCAAAAAGTTAAATGTTAATCGCTACTCTCCTCCTGATTAATCATTTCCCTTTCTGCACACTTTTAATGTTTCTGTTCCTAATTCTTCTACACTTTATAACCATTTTTGTTTTAGTGGCTTTACTAATTTGCTTGGGATGATACTGATTATATATATATATATATATATATATATATATATATGTATATATATTCATTGATGCAGGTTTCATTAAATAATATAGACAAGTTTTGTCTATTTTATGTAAATTCTTTTCATATCATCTGATAAGCTTAATGGCATTTTCATTAAAAGAAGAAAGAAAATTACAATATTGATACATTTTTTTTAATCCTTTCTGAGCTTTCAGCTTACATCAGCCATTATCAAAGATGACAATTATATTAAGTGTATTAAACAATTCACGGACGAACAATAGTAGTAATCTATTTTGTTTGCATGGAAGATTTTCAAAGCAATGACAAACACATGCTTATGAGACACTGGAAGCAAAAGTTGCACTACAGCTTATGATGCCACACATGACCACGCAAGAGTGGAGGCGAAAAGATTAAGTATGGAAAGGCATTGGGATAACCAATCGCTTCTGTTATCTATTATAGGCATTTAAGAATGTTTGTGGAGATTTTGTAGTTTATTTTGTTCAGGTTAGGTTTCAACTGTTTTGTTTTATGTACATGGCTTCGAGTATTTTTAGTTTTTGTTTATTGTTTTTGTGTTTAAGTATGGTTGTGTTTTTGATGAGGATTTCATGGAATTGTGTATGTGACCTGGTATGTTGTATTAAATGCCTAAAGATTTTAGAATTATCGTTTAAATGTAGTGTCAAACTTTGTGAGAGCAAGTTTGTGGTGTGACCAACATAAAAATTATTTAATCCGTTGGAGATACAATCTCCCAAAGGGCACTTAAATTTGTAAACTATGTTGTTTTTTTTTTCAAATTGCTAACTAGGGAGAAGAATCATTGTGAATAAATGAGTTATATATATATATATATATATATATATATATATATATGTGTGTGTGTAAGAGAGACAGAGAGATAGAGACAGTAGAATAATAATAATCTCTTTACTGATTTAAAATTCACTTACTTGTATTTGTCTGATGCTGATCTACTTCAGATTTCAGATCATTGAGATCTGACTTTAGAGATTCTAGTTCATTTCTAATCAACTGCTGTCCCTTTTCAGAACTCTCCTGGATGACAACTTCTCCTTTTGAGCTGGTTTCTTTAATCTTCTCTTCACCTTCCTTGATATTGTTAACAGCTTCCTGGATAGAGGATCAGAAAGTATTCAACATGACATTTACCCAAAACAGTCAGCAATTTCAGGTATCAGAGATTTTTCAATGTAAAAAAAAAAATATATTCTCGTGGAGTTATTTTGAAGAAAATTAAAAACCACACTATCAATTTTGTCAATTAAGAAATGTTCAGGCAGACAGAAAAATACAAAGAATTACATGTAATGAAGTTAGATGTTATATAACTACACTCACATATATATATATATATATATATATATATATATATATATATATATATATGTGTGTGTGTGTGTTTCATTGAATAGTATACACATTATGTCTATTTATTTTTATAATAATCCTTTCTAGTTCTCTAATCAGTTTTTTAATATTAAGATGAAATTCAACAAGGCAGGCAGCATACTTTTTTCTACCCAAGTACTTTTGATCTTCAAGATCACCCTCAGCAGTGAATTACTAAGACAAACTTATTGCAACTGTAATTGTTGTGATTGTGATTAAAAAAAAAAAATAACACAGTCATAATTATTTTAAAGTTTTAAATTTATCTGTTGTAGCTATGGAATTTTTTTTCAAAACCATTTTGAGAATGATGCTAAAGGAGATCAAAAGTACTTGGGTAGGAAAAAAACTGTAGTGCCCTCTTTGATGAATTTCAGTTTAACATCAAGAAAATGATTAGAAAAATGGGAAATATTATTATAAAAATGAATAGATATAATATATTATTCAATGGAAAATGTTTGAATGAAGATATATTGCCTATATATATATATATATGTGTGTGTGTGTGTGTTCACAAAGTTCAGTTCAATTAGCAAGGGAAATTAGAACATAAAACAAAATTATGCCATTGAATATGAATTCAACTAAATTTAAACCATTTTGTTGCACAACCTTTCTCTATTTTCCTTTAACTTAAAGATTTTGTCTTTCTAGAATTTTAGTGGTTTCTTGGCAAAGAAGGTGTTTTTTTTTATGTCATCCATACAATTAAAATGTTTACTACTGAGATTATTTTCCAAGAACATGAATAAATGAAAATAGGAAGGAGCAATTTTTGGTGAATATGGCAGGTAGAGTAACACATCCTAGCCAAGCTTTAACAATTTTTGCCCAGTAGCTAAAGAAATATAAGATCTGGCATTATCCTGATAGAAAACAACACCTTTTCTGTTTGTCAATTCTGGCCATTGTTTTCAAATTGCTGCTTTTAATTTGTCCAGTTGTGAGCAGTACTTTTCAAAATCGAATGACTGGTTACTTGGCAGAAGCTCATAGTAGAGGATTCCTTTCCAATCCCACCAGATGCATAGCATAAATTTCTTAGGATGAAGACCTGATTTTGAGGTGGCTAAAGTTGGCTCATGTTACTTATTCCAGGATATTTTTTGCTGAACAGTGTTGTAAATGATCCATTCCTCATCACCTGCCATGATATGTTTAAAAAAAGGATGCATTTTTATTGAGTTTATACAGCAAATCATAGACAGAAACATGATCCAAACAATTCTTTTCACTCATATCATGTGGAACCTAAACATTATAGTCATTTGAGTACCCAAGGTTCATTAAGTGTTCATAGAAGGTGGATTTTGATAAATTTAGTGTTTATGCTAATTATTGTGTTGTTTAACGTGAGTCATTCTCAATCAATGTTTTGATTTGGTCACCATCTACAGTGTGTGTGTGTGTGTAAGTTTGTCCGAGCATTCTTCATCAATAAGGCTACAATCACCAACTCTAAGCTTAGCAAATCACTTCCATACAGTTCTGTTAACTGAAGCACCTTCACTATGCACAAAACAAAATGTCTGAAAATGCACCTTATAATCTTTCATTTTCATAAGGATGCAAAACTGACATGAACTCCTCCTCCATATAGTTCCTTTCCTGATGACTACAACCTCCAGGAATTTAAATGCAATGTCAATTCCCATCTTTTATCCACTTGACTCCAGTCCTTTCTACATCAACCCATATATCTTGTTTTTTTTTCTTTCTCTTTACCTTCACAACTGTCTTCACATCCTTCTCTTTCCCTTTCTCTAACACCCCCTGTAACTGGTTTCTCTTTCTCTTCATTCTCCTCCTGCCTAAACTTTTACTCTCTTATGTAGCCCCCTGCACATCAGTGGCAGTACTGCCTTGCTTGGGATGAAACAAAAAAAAAATTAAGTAATTTTAATTCTTTCTTTCTCAAGAGTTAGTTTGAAGTGTGCTCTCATTGGAAATGTAAGCACATCATATCTGTTGATAAATTTATCCTAAAGTGTTTGAACATGAACAACTAAAAATTGACCTTTTTCTGAACAACCCAATATATGCATGTTTTTATATGTACAATAATTTCTATAACACAAAACCTCATCCTTATTCTGTCATTGACAAAATCTATGATATAGCCTTGAGGTTTGAAAAAATGAAGCCAGCAAGGATACAAAATGCAACAATATTCAGGCAAAGTCTTTTTTTTTTTTAACTAAATTTCACCCACTACAAGGCTTGAGAGACACTCAAAGTAAATGGTTACTAAATATGAAATGGTATCAATAAGATAAAGAGAACAGATAATGATTGACTCATGACTTGATGAGGTCAAGATTGTCGTGTTCATGGCATAATCCATAAAACATTGTTCCCTAAAGTAGCAGTGCTTAGGAAAAAAACAGAGTTGAATTCCCACCTTACAATTGGATTTTTTTTTGTATCTTTTTCACTAATTTTCACCCGGTACAATGCCAAAGAGCCACTCAAGATAGAGGTTACTAAGTGCTGCTGTATGAACATAAGAAAAAGCAAGAAGTGAAGTTCATGGGGCTATGCAGGAAAAATAACTCTAGACTTGAAGGGGTTCAGATTTTTGTGATTGGGAGAACACTAATAAATTAACAGATTTTAGACAAAACCAGAAACCTATTCCTAAACAGCTAACAAGAGATAAATTTATACTATTCTTCAAAAGATTTAGGAGGAGTGTGAACCAGATGACAAGCCAACCTATCTACTCCTATTGGGGGAGAAGAAGAAAATAATGAGTGAATAATATTTCAGAGTTCAAGTGGGGACATTAGAAGTTTAGAGTTGAAGTAGATTTTAGAAAGGACCAAAAACCTAATCCTAAACAGGAAACATGGGATAAACCTCTATACCTGTTCAAAAGACTGGAGATGCTGTGTACATAGAGTGGTATGTCCTAGCTGTAAAGACCTGAACTGACTGAACTGAAGAACAGAGCTCATCTGAAATTAGGCAATGGCAGATGTGTCTGTGGGGAAATTGCATAGTAGAAAATAAGTCATCCCTGACCAGACCTCATAAATGATTTTTTGCTCTCAAAGTGGAACAGCAGCTCTGGTCCAAATTTGGCAGCAGTACTTAATTTTTGGTCTCATACCTGTAAAAGGAAGGGCTTATGGCCTATCATGTTGAATACACCAGTTCTTGCTCGATCACCGAAGTTAAGCAATGTTGAGCCTGGTCAGCACTTAGATGGGTGACCGCTTGGGAATACCAGGTGCTGTAAGCGTTTAGTGACAGATGTGCGTTGTGGTGCAGTGGATATTGGCTTGGAAAGAGAAATTGGTGAGCTGAGTTCGAATTCCAGTTGAATACCCTGCATTCACTTAAGCACTGGTACCCTTGGGATAGGTATTAATCCGTCCCTTCCCTCCAGTTATGGGTTAAAATAACAAGGGTAGGACTTGGGGACTCTGCCCTTAAAAAAAAATCCCAATGAATCTTGATACTCGAAAATGAAAAAAGTATTACTAGACACAAAACTTATATAAAACAAAAATAAATTGTTGAAAGAAAAAAGGTATTACCAGCAATAATTAAAAAAAAAAATTTAGTTGGCAATAAATGACCTGCCAAGGTTGATATGCCATTAAAAAATGCAAGATCAATACTCATCTCTTAACTACATTACCCTAATTCTTTCCTCACCGCCCTGTATATCCTTTCCTTTCTCTCCACCTTTGCAACTGTCATCACACCTATATTCCCATCCTTCTCTTGCTCCTTTCTAACTGGTTCGTCCTTGTATTCAATCTCCTAATCTTTTTCTCTTATGTAGCCCCCTGCACATCAGTGGTGTTACCACCTTGCTCGGGGTGATATGATTAAAAAGACAAAAAACAAAACAAAACAACCAACAAATGTAAATGTTTGTTTGTTTGTTTGTTTGTTTGTTTAACAACCTATCAATCCTTATGGGATCATTTAAGGTCATAACCACTGATTTTGGGTAAGGTTATTTTATTTTACAACATTTTTCTTTTTGAGTATCAAGATTCACTGGGGTTTGTTTTTTAAGAGCAGGGTCCCCAAGTCCTACGCTTGTTATTTAACCCATAACTGGAGGTAAGGGATGGATTAATACCTTTCCCAAGGGTACCAGTGCTTAAGTGAATGCAGGGTATTCAACTGGAATTCGAACTTGGCTCACCGATTTCTCTTTCCGAACTGATATCCACTGCACCACAATGCACATCCATCATTATATGCTTACAGCACCTGGTATTCTCAAGCGGTCACTCATCTAAATACTGACCAGACTCAACGTTGCTTAACTTCAGTGATCAAGTGAGAACTGGTGTATTCAACGTGATAGGCCGTAAGCCCCCAAATGTAAAAGGAAGATTAAATTAACAATTAAAATTTCCATATTCACCTGGATATGATTAAGTTGTATTTCCAACATGGATCTATCACCTTGCATCTCATTTTCACTGAGAAGCCGATTAGTACAAGTCAACCATTCTACTGCATCGATGTAAGCTTGTCTGTATGTTTGGGCATTGTTCACATGTTGTCCACATTTCTTTTGTAATTCCTGTTAGGAAAAAAGTTATCATTAATTATAAATACTATTAATTAGTATTAAATGCTGTTAAATATACCTCTTAACTGCTCTTGTTATTAAGTTCACCCTTACCCGGGGTGATAGTGCCTGTTAGGGTCCCAGCTATGGACAAATAGTGAAACCCCAAACAAAAAAAAACAATACATTTTTATAGTAAAATGAGAATCTTTTCAACACTAAAAAAGAATATAAAATGCATTTTTATCGTAAAATTACTGGTAAATTTTTTATTTGTTCCCCGAAGGCCTTTACCCTGTCAAATCTTTGCAAAACTTCCTTAATTCCCTGCAAATGTATATGCTGAACTCAAATCGATAATTGTTTTTTGAGGAAACCTACCTTTTTTTTCATGTTATCAACCAGAAATTTATCGGCCTATATCTCACCCCTTACCACTGTTCCCATATCTGATTCACTGCTAAATGACTTGAGGTGTAGGATACTTATTCTGGCCTATTTACTTCCTTTAAGCAATTACTCAGCGATTTGTTTGGTTTTGGAACTCAATTGCTGCATAGTAATTGCAAAAAGGAAGTAAAAAGGCTGAAAAATTGGCAAACTCCGTGTGAAGTCATTCTGCAGTGAATAACATTTTTGAATAGTGGTTACAGGGTGAGATAAACAGCAACAAGAAGTTCGATATTTTTCTGGTCAGTAACTTGAAAAAAAGGTAGGTTTCGTCAATAAACAATTATCAATTTGAGTTCAGCATTTACATTTGCATGGAAATAAGGATGTTTTGAAAAGATCTGAAGAGGTAAAGCCTTCGGGGAACAAATAAAAAATTTACGAAATTACCAACAATACATTTTATGATTTAAAAACTATATATCTAAAAAAAACAAAAACTTAACTTTACCCTAAAGATATAAAATTATGTACAAAGTATTTTTTGTTGAAAGTATACAATTACATACAAAATATTTAGATTTCAGCTTTAAATAACCCATACAGGTGTTGATATGTTGCCAAACAAAATCAGCCAGCCAAATGTTATATTATAATCATACTATTAATTAAAAAAGTTTTTACATAAATTGCAGATTTTTAGTTTAATACACAATATCCAATGTATAATTTAGTAATGGGTTATTAGCTGTATCATTCATCTTCAGTATTCATGTGTAAAAAAATCTAGCCTTCATCAGTTTGAAATTCCAATGCATATCATCTGAAGAAGGCTGGAGTGTACAATGACCGAAATGTCACAAATATGACAATAAAGATGAAAATACCTGTCTGAACAATGTACATAGTGTAAATAAAAAGATTTAGCACTGCAAAATTAAAATGACTGATATGGTTTCTATTCATTACTTTTACATCTTTTTTATGATTAATTACCAAATTAATAATTCATTAAACCATAGTGATTAAAAGCAATCTTAAACACTATTTCTGGCAATGCTGAATAACCTTGCTGATAAATGTAGCTGCTACTTCACGCAAAAAAACAAAACCCACATGTACATGCACAAAAATTAATCAACATGATCATCTTCATTCTTCAATATCAGCAATAAAGCTGACTCCTTACTGAAGTGATTACTCAATATTTCATTACAATTTTTTTCATTGGAGTACCATTTTATGGAAGACAAGTTACCAAATCAAATTTTACTTTATTATATCAAGTTAATTTTTTTCTTACCAGAAATATCTCCTGAAAACATCATAACCACAACTTTTAGCTGGTAATAAAGGTTAGTGGTGCAGCAATGAATCATCTTACAGTTCTAAATTGTTCAATTGTGTATGTTATATTTTCTAGTTGATAAAATCCCAAATTAAAAGAAAAAATAAACAAAAACCAAAGTCATTTTGTTTACCTGAACTGACTTGACTAGTTTTTCATATCGCTTTTTAAATGTTTTGCTTTCAGCCAATAAATTGTTGTCTTTGGTTAATTGATGTAAATTTTTTGCAGTTGACACAAGGTTGTTTATTGTGCTCTTCTGGGAATCGAGCTTCAATTTTACATGCTGGTAAAAAAAATAAAAAATAAAATATCTAAGTGAAAATCTATAATACAGAATACAATATATATACACACATATATATATATATAAATAATGACTTCAAGATAACAATATATTTGTAGATTGAGCTTGACTGTAGGAAACTAGATAAACATATTTAATATATGAATATATCCAAGTAAATTCATAATAATGAATTCCACATTATGTAGAGGTGCAGGTGGCCAAACTGTTAACAGTATAGAAAATAGAATTAACAAGCTGAGTTTAAATTCCAGTTAAAGTACTGCATATGTGTTCACTTTAATTTTTCTTTTTTTTAATCACTTCACTTCAAACAAGGCAATAATACCACTAAGACACAAGGGGCTACTGAGAGGGAAAAAGAATGAAAAGACTTTAGAAGGAACCGGAAACCCAATCCTAAACAAGGAACAAATCTCTACTTCTGTTCAAAAGACCAGGGAGGAGTATGAACTGAGCAATAGGCAAACATGTCTTGTTTTTTTTAGAAAAAGCATGAATCTATCTATTATTCATCCTACTTATTATTTTATAGATAAAATAATAAAAAGTAAATGGGGCTTAAAATCTCAATCCATAAAAAACATGTGAAAATATGATCAGCATACCAGCTGACGGACCAAGCAAACCCAGACTCTGGGAATTTTACTTGAAATGGTAATATTAGCTGTTTCTTGATAAGGAAATATTTGGTATTTATTGAGTAGCCACTGCTATTTCTAGTTAAAATTTATGAGATTTTTTATGAAAAGAATTTTTCATGAAATTTTTTCTCTAGTTCACTAATATCACTTTTTCCAGTACTGATAGGGATTTTCTTCCTAACTTTTTGTTTGAAATAGTGTGGAATATCAACACTTTATATCATTATTTTCTGTTCAAGTTACATGTGTTATCCATTTTAGTTGTTGATACAATTGAAAGTCTTCAAGAGATGTGGTTTCTGTTATTTGACACATTTTTTTGTTATTCTGTAATGCAACAATTTGAGGGATGGTTCTCACTAAGACCTACAGGTTTAATTCACTGGAAGTCATTTTTTAATCACTGATCTGAGAAAGTGGTTATATACAGTTGACAGATTAGACATTTCTGAATGTGCTGGGTGCAATGCATGATATCCAGATGAAATTCTTGATATGACAGGAACATCAGTTCTTAGTTTAATGTTTTCGTCTTGTAGCAACTTCTGATGTTGGGAAAAAACTACTCTAAGTGCAGCCTGTTCTTTGTACCATTTCCCTATCTTCCATGAAGTGATTTTTTTCTTAAAATCTTTAGTATTTACTAATTCCACATCCTGAATTTTTATGATGGATTCAAAGTATGTGCCATCATTGGCTTTATTCCAATTTCAGCTTATAGCTTCTGTTTTAGAAAAGTTTATCTCATGTTCTACACTTTATCGAGCATGTTGATTTTTTTTTCCTCTCCAAGATTCTTCTATCAACTATGAGTACTTATGTCATCAGCATAGACTTTTCATCATCACTACATTGACCTCGGATATGCGTTATGGTGCAGTGGATATCAACTCGAAACGACAAATTGGGAAGCCAAGTTCGAATTTCAGTTGAATTCCTTGCATTCACTTACACACAAATACTCTTGGGAAAGGTATTAATCTATCTCTTCCCTCCAGTTCGGGGTTAAATAATAGGACAGATTGGGTTCTATAGCCTTGGTTGGCAACCAGTCTACCATAGAAAGCAATGGCAACCTACTGCAGGATAATCTTCTGCTCAGTCAGTCATGTCTCTTTCGAGACATGATCATCCAAAGCATGTATCACGTATGGCACATAACTGACTGACATTGACCTTACAAGGAGAAGTCAGAATGTTATTTTCTATTAGATTCATTTGGAATGTTGTATGGAATACTTAAATGATTAGTGCTCAGCTCTTCCCATCTATGCTTGTATATGCACAAAATATGGTCTAAGAGTAAATAGGTTGGAGATCTCTTGTTGTACTTCTGGTGAGATTAAAGATGTTTTAGTTTCTTAAGTTTGGCTAAAACTTACCATGACTCTCTCTAAACAAAGTTTCTTCTCTTGGAGTGTAGCCTGCAGCTTGGATTCTTTTTCAATGTCGTTTTCAGATTCTGTCAACCAGAGTTGCACTTGTTCTAACTCGCTGTCATAAAGCATCCACCGAGAAAGGCATTCTTCAAGAATAGAACATGTATTGCTCATCAATGCAGAGAGATCATCGTACTCAGCTTGCAGGGTCTGCAAATTCTTGTGAAGGCTCTGACGACCGGAAACTGCTGTATGTGGAAGAATCATCTGGAGGCTCTCCATGGCTATTTGCAGTTTATATTGTCCATCACTTCTTGCAGTCATTAATGCCTGAAATATAAAAAAATAATCATTATTCTATGCTCATGCTTGTATAGAGTTTGATGTAAAGAAATACCCAATTATTGGGTTCATACCAATTTTTAAGGGAAATTAAAAAACAAAACAAAATTATGCCACAAAATATTTATTTAACTAAATACGAACCATTTTTTTTGCACAACTTTTTTCTAGTTTACCTTAAACTTAAAGATTCTGTCTTCTCAGAATTTTAGTGGTTTCTCAGCAAAGAACACATCAAAGTGTTTTTTATGTTATGCAAAAAATTAAAATTTTTACCACTGTGATTATTTTGCAAGAACCTGAATAATTAAAAATTTGAGGGAGCAATGTTTAGTGAATACAGTGGGTGGGGTAACACATTCCAGCCAAGATGCAACAATTTTTGCTGGGTAACCAAAGGAATGTGAGGTCTGGCATTATCCTGATGGAACATAACACTTTTTCTATTCACCCATTCTGACCATTTTTCTTGAATTGCTGCTTTCAAATTGTCCAGTCGCAAGCAGTATTTTTCAGAATCAATTAACTGGTTACTTGACAGAAGCTCATAGTACAGGATTTTTTTCCAATTCTACCATATGCACTGCATGACTTTCTTGGATGAAACCTTCTTTTGTAATGGCTAAAGCTAGCTCATGTTGCTTATCCCAAAATCTTTTTCACTGACAATTGTTGTAAATGATCCATTTTTCATCACCCATCATGATTTGCATAAAAAGGAATACATTTTCAATGTGTTTATACAGTAAATCATAGATAGAAATGTGATCCAAATTATTTTCTCACTCATATGTAAAACCCACACATTGTAGCAATTTGAGTACCCAAACTTCACTAAGTGGTCATGGAATGTAGATTTTGATAAATTTGGTGTTTTTGCCAGTTGCTGGATAGTATAATGGGGCTTATTTTCAATTAATGTCTTAATTGGGTTGTCATCTGTAGTGTGTATGGGTGGGTTCTGTCTAGGTTTCCTTCAGCAATAAGGCTACAATCACTAACTCTAAACGTAACAAACCGTTTCCATACATTTCTGTGAGCTAATGCACCTTCACCATTCATAGCACATATCTTTTTTGTTACTTGTAAGGAATTTTTGTTTTTACAGTAATTTTTTTTGTTAGCTTTTCGTCAGGGGATATAGCGGTCTTCAATATTTGGTAGCTCAAATATGCCAGGTTCTTAAAATCAAAGTTACATTTGTTTTTATTAATGGTTAATTCAGCCTTTTTCAATCACTATAATATTTGACCCACTTTTTGTCTTAGATCTTGTTTGGTCTTCACTCCTACCTCTATGTCTTCTTGTTAAATAATCATGTTAGTTACCTTGCCTAACAATATTCCTTCGATTGCCTTTTGAAATATATGATTAGATGTTTTAATTCCAAATGATAAGTGAATCTACCTTAACAGGCCTATAGGGGTATTGATTGTGGTGACTTCAAATTTTTTTATCAATCTGAATTTGGTTGTAGGCAGATCTCAAGTCAGTTTTTACAAAATATTCCATGTTTGCTAATTCATGGCTTGCAGTTTCTATGTTTTTTATGAAATGAATCCTAGCATATCTGGTGATTTACTCCAATTTTATAGTCACCTGCATATCCACAAATCTCCATCAGCCTTTTTTATTGCTATGATAGGTGAGGCCCAGTTACTTCCACCATGTGTAACTTTTTCAAGAATGAATTGATTGATTATGCACTTTAACTTGGCTACCACTAAAAGCAATATATGTACTGGTACTTTTCTACCTTGAATGTATTTGGGGTGGTAATTTCCTTTTAAAACGAATACTTGCTTTGTATCTTTTATAAGTCCTAGCTCACTCTCTTATGCTTTTTGGAGTTTATTAAGTTGACTGTCTACTTTTACTATGTCAATATCTAATAATTTGTGGTCCTTCTCACATGCTGCTATCATGATTTGAATAACCTCAAACCGAGTATCCATTTGAAACATGCCACAGAAGGTACCCAATATATTTATTGTTGTTCCTTCAAAATGTCTTAACTTTAAGCCATTTTCTTTTAACTTAGATCAGCCTAGCTTGATCCAAAAATTTATTGGAATTAGGGTTTAACTTGTTACCTATGTCAACTTGCATGATAAACATACAACCATTTACTTTCATGTTCCCTCTACCATTCTTTTGCATATTTACTGCAAATACACTGACTTTTTGCTGTTCTTTGTGGTTAGGGATTATTATTCTCATTTTTTTCTACAGGTTTTTCACTTCTGCAAATGGTCTTAAAAAGTCTTTCCACATTTAAGTCACCATTTTCCCAGTGCCAGACACTATAATTTTTTTCTTCTCATGCGTTGTTCAGCAATAACTGCACTTCGCTTTGGTTATAGTCAACCTGAAAGATTAACTCTTCTCTTGGCTGGTTGAAATCTCTGATTTGCTCCAGCTGCTGTAAATAGTCCACACTTACTTCATATGGCCACTTTGCATGTATTCCAGTACTTTTCATTTTTGCTAAAGGACATTAAGTCCTTTATAATAGAATCTGCTCATCTTCAATTGACATGCCTTGACTTTCTAGTTTCTCAAATTCACAGTGCTTTGCCTGTACCTTGAGTCTTCCTCTGCCTGGAGTCTAGAAATTCTGTCCTTTCAGCAATGTCTGGTCTTCTTTTCGGCCTGATATTTCTTTTTATTATGTTAACAATTTCCTCAAAGGACATTTGTTCTAATTTCTGTGGGTACACCATTGTGGATATTTTCTTTAACACCTCACAGAAATCATAAACAATTCCATTATTTGGTTCTGTCCACCTTCCATTCTTGAGTTTTTGAGATTATGCACTCTTGCTGTGGCTGAAAAGGCTTTTATCCAAATCTCGGCATATT
>JBBBDQ010000373.1:1412500-1555000 GCA_037127315.1 Ascarosepion bandense
AATTTTCAACTGAAACTTTTATTTCATTCACCAGGATAGATTATTCTCAAGGACACATGGCCCAGTCAACAAAAGCATTGGTTGGAACCAGTGACTTGACCCAAAGGGTTGTGTGTTCAGTACAAAAACTTAAAGAGTTGGGTAAATGATAGTGTAGTGTTCCAGAACAACCCGGATTAAAAGGCAGTCTTAATGCAGTCTTAATCTGGTCCACAAAAATACAACACAAATTTCAAGAAAAGACAACTCAATAAAAAATGTTGGATAAAAATATGAAAATTTTGTATTTGACAAAATATATATATAAACAATTTGTACGATTCTGTGAATCTTTTTGATTGATAGAAAAGTGTCTTTTATATTAGTGTGAACGTTTGTTTGAATATAAAAGTGTCTGTTGTATTTGAACGAATGTTGGTTGAGTATGAAAAGTGTTGGTTTTCAGTCTGTAAGTACACAGAGTAGTAGCACAATGTTTGTTTCATTTTTAGCCTTTAAGTAGGTGGAAAAGGAAAGTGTTTCAAATTGCGTTGAAAAAGAAGTGTGAATGAGAATTCCCGAGGAGAGAGAGAGAGAATCAGATGGAGATATGTGTAAAACAATGAATCAGTCTACTTAGTGTTACTTCTCCTTTCTGGTTTGCTGAGAGCTGTAAAAAGTTTTATGGCTGTTGCAGGTGTTTCTTCACTTCTTTCTGTCCTTAACGGTTGAGTGGATGAGGGATTAGTTTGTTGGCACTGGTCTTTTATTGTAGCACCTAGCATATTAGATTGTGTGTAGCTTGCTGACTGACAGATTGACTGCTGTTGCTTAGTGACCCCCTTGACTGACTGTGACCAGTCAGGGGACCTCCTTAAATATTGAATTCTAGTCTCCTGGGAGTATCCCAGAATTATTTTTTCTTTAAAAAAAACCCATTTTGCTGACGTATTTTGAATTTCTCAATTTGTCAACCAATCAGGTTTCAGAATATGATTTTTCACACTGACTTGTGAAAAAGTCATTTGAATTCATTTTTGCGGGTGTGCAATTTTACTTTGGGTTTTTCTGAAATGTTGTAGTCATTTGAATCTGATTTTGCAGGTGTGTAATTTATTTTGTGCTTTTGATGGATGATATAGGATTTGTATCCTGTGCGGATGTGCGTTGTGGTGCAGTGGATATCAACTCGGAATGATAAATTGGAGAGCCGAGATCGAATTCCAGTTGAATTCCTTGCGTTCACTTACGCGCAAATACCCTTTGGAAAGGTATTAATCCATCCCTTCCCTCTAGTTATGGGTTAAATAACAGGACAGATTGGGTTCTATAGCCTTGGCTGGCAACCAGTCTACCATAGAAAGCAATGGCAACCTATTGCAAGATAATCTTCTACCCAGTCAGTCATGTCTCAAAAGAGACATGATCGCCCAAGCATGTATCACGTATGACACTTAACTGACTGATCCTATAATAGATAACTAATACTGAGACACCTAGAAGAGACATGACTCAAGGAACTAAAACAATCTACTCAGGTGAATAAAATAAAAGGTTCAGTTTGAAATTCTAAACACCTGAAGAGAGAATATACAACAGCGAAAACTGGCAACAAAGATAGAAGACAACAATTTGAACAATGTAAATAGTGTAAATAACTACAATACCTCATCCCAGAAATATGATTAAATATTAGAAATTTTGTTTGGATATTTATGAACAGACCTACATGCAGCTCTATCTAGTTTAAATAAGTGACTTCCCTAGACACCCCATCTTCCATTTCTGACATTGATGTATGTAAAAACTTCCAGATTCACCTGGATTATCTTAATATCTGTTGCCCTAGAAAATACAGGATTTTTTTTCAAAATTTTAATAAAATCTTGTAAAATTAGAATCAGACTATTAAAAATTTGTCCTGCTAGATCAGATTTCAACTCAGAGCCCCCCTCCTCCAAATATTTATCCCTATTTAACCACCTTTGAGAAATTCTGAAGTTAATTACTTTTCACCAAATTCATTTGTGGGTTCAGCTCTCTAGGATTCCATTGGCAATTGTATTTTAATTATATTATGTAATTTTAATTTTCAATTTTTTTAGCGATTATTAGAACATCCCTCAGGGAGTTTTTGCCATTTATTTCTAACTTCTAATCCCCTGAAATCACCATTTTGTATTCTCATGCCATGTGAAACCAGGGCTAGCACCCAGTTACACATCTGAGATCCTCTTTCATGTCCTTGATATATATATATATATAATATATATATATATTTATTTTACTATGTTTCATCTTTTCAGCTTTTGCCAGTTGTATAACTCTAATTAACAAAAAATAAAATAAAATAAAAAATGGCAAAAATGATGAAAACCTATTTTTTTTAGAAAACAGTAATAGAAAAATGACAATCAACAAACATCTTCATTTTTTTTTTTTTTTGGATTGCAGTTGATTATATTTTATTATATGACAACTTTTAAGTTTTTCTTTCAGTTCAGTGAATATGCTATTTCCCATAATAGTTTCACAGCAAAAATACATGTGAAAAAAGTTTAATGGAAAGGATTTAGACACTCACCTTTAATATTTTTAGGTGGTTTTCTTTTTCATCAAAGTTTTTCTTGAGTTCTGTTCCTTTTATCTTGTTTTCCAGTTGTTTTACCAACAAAGAACAATTTTCATATTTGGACTCAAAGACTTCCCATTGGTCTTTACAATTCTCAAGTTCTGTCTTGACCTGCCAAGATAAGAAAAATATTGTGAAATTATCATTCAAAAATTCTATGACTGTTATAAAGTCACAGCCCAAATATTCAAAATATAACAGATTCGTACATATTTTTTTTTCTTTGCAGGTGATTTGTTTTTGTAGGCTAGATTTGATACCCAGAGCCTCTTCCCAGAGGATGACTTTTATTTCAGGTTTTGCTTTCTTAGCATTCGTATCTGACCAACATGTTGATAGAATCAGAAAAAATGAATCAGAAAAGATAGAATCAGAAAAGAATCAAAAAGATCTAATTTGAAGCAGAGTATAACAATAAGGAAGTTTGTCTTATTTAATGAAAATAAAGTCACATACTTTTAAATGAAGGAATTGTTTTTAGGGACTAAATGCGATTTATTCACAAAAATACCCCTCTATCAATGTATTATCAATACAAGTATGTTTCTTTTACATGTTTCCTTTCTAGTTTGTGTACAAATTTTTTTTTTTTAATTTCCTTAATCAGTTCTGACAAGTGAAGAGCAATAACTGGATAACTCATTCTGTTATTCTCTTTTATTTATTTATTTTTGCTTCTAATTGCATATTGCCAACTACCATACTTGTGATTTTCATAATAAGTCTGAATTATGTCCATTTTTATTGCTTTAATTAAATTTTGTACTACTAATAAGAGCTTAAGTTCCAGATCTCTTTATTTTAGAGGTGTTCATGTGTTTTCACTTTTTAATATCTGCAAACTGTGCATTGCCATGATAATGTTTGTAAAAGAAAGTGGACTGGTTTTCCATTACCTTCTATACACATACACTAACATAAATGATAAACATTTACTGAGAATTTATAAGATTGATTTGATCATTTTGGTTAGAGAGAAATGAAGAACTTCTTAGTGAAGAACTGAAACAGAAAAAGATGCTAAGTTGTACAGGGAACTTTCTCTTGTTAGATTACTTTAACAGCAGTATCCAAGCTTACAAAAAACAAACAGAGGAGTTAGATAATGCCAACATCAAACTTGAAAACAGGCAGTAACAAACAGAGACTCAAATGCTGTTTTTTTTTTTTTTAATCATATCACCCCGAGCAAGGCGGTAACGCCACTGAAGCGCAAGAGGCTACGTAAGAGTGAAAAGATTGAAAAAGAGAATGCCAGAAACCACATCCTAAGCAGGAAACAAGGGATGAGCCTCTTCACCTGTTCAATAGACGTGGGTGGAGTGTGAACCGGGCGTTTATACAATAACAAAAACATAGGTGAAGATTTCTTGATTTATGTTAACAGTTTATCAACCCTTTTTTTTGGTTATTTAAGTCTAAACATATTTTGAAGTGTAAAAATCATTATCTTCTGCATTTTTTTTTATTCCAGTTCTTGCTCCTTAATAAGGTTTCTCCTGTTCTTTTATTATTTCACACTTTGCAACTTCCTATGTCTTAGTGGTTTTATTTTGCTTGGGGTGAGATTATTGAAAATTCCTTTTTTTTTTTTTTTTCACAAGCAAATCTCATGTTCTTGAATTGCATTTCAACAGATATGAGAAACATGGATGACTTACCTTTGCAACGGTTGAAACAAATGCTGACCAATCATCCCTGAGGGCATCTCTTTCTCGAATGATCACTTCTTTGCCTGGTTCAGCTGTAGCAGGAAGAACTTTCTCAGACAGTTGGATCACATTCTTTATTTTAGGTTCACCTTCTTCCATTGTAGCAAGGATATCCTAAAAAATGAATTCAGAATTTAATATTAACAAATTGGCAAAACACTTTACAAGAAGAATGATGGAAATTAGTAATTTGAGCCAACACACATCTTTTGCTTGTACTAATGACGATTGTTTATGAGAGAAAATAAGATGCAAACTATGTATCATATTGTTTTTTTTTTTTCAAATGTTTTAGTTCCTTTTTATCTAAAGATAACTTCTAATTTCTTGGCATGACATCATAGATCTTTAAATTTAATACTTTTGGCACTTCAGCATGGAGCAATGTTTTGCTAGCAAGTCTGGTTGACCATTACTACAAAGTAATGCATTCACTCCTCATTAAGGACTCTATGCTTGCAGCCCTGTGACAACCTAAGTTAAGCTCAGTAAACAGAAAGTTGAATATATGGATTGAAATCTGACAAGACAATAAAATAAGTAAAGAACAAGTAGAAAAAGTATCTTAATCTAGCGTGTTTCACTTTATTAAGCTTCTTCAGAGATATGTTTATAAGACGCAAACTTAAAAAATTTTAAGCAACAACAGTGTCAGTATATTGGAATATTGATTGGGGCTTGATTCCATTGGTCAGATATGTCACGTGTAATAAATCAATAAATGTTCATTTTAAATGTAAGTATACATGCATATGAATGCTTGCTTGTTTATTTTAAATCTAAGTATGCATGTATAGGAACCATTGTTTCAATTATAAAGTTAGCACTTTTAGTTCATTAGTTACCAACTTCTTACACAGTACAATAATATGCTTAATTGTCAATATTTCAGAGAAACTCAAAATATTAAGATATTTAAGGAGTATAATTATTATTAGGTTGATGCAAAAGATTTCAGAATTTTTTTATTAGTTTTTAAGAATTATTTTTTCTTATCACAAAACCTTTGAATTTATAACATCCATATTCAATTATCAAAATACTTTCCAAGACTTTATATCAATTTGTACTACCTTTTAGCTAAATTGTGTATTCCTGAAAATGTATATTCATTTTGTTTTAATATATATATATGCATATTCATTAGAAATATATTCCAGATTTGATTCAAATAATTCTTTGAGGAATTAAAAAAAAAATCATTTTAATTAATTGCTGACCAAAAAGAGGAGTATTGTATGAAGCAAGACAAGGGGTAGTTTGAACACAAGTCAGAAAAATATGCCACTTTTGAAAGAACTTCTTAATGAATATGTCACATTCATAGCTAATGATGAATGTCATTATGCAGCAAAATCACAAGCCAAGAAAAGGGATTTTTTTTTTAACTTCATTGCATCATTTAAACAATTCATTTACTTATAATTTTAAGCTTCCATATTGTTTCAAGTGTATATTTATTCAAAATTTACCCCAGTTTATCAGTTTAAATTCTGAGGTCTTTCAGAAAATTATTTGCTAACCATTCCTAAGAATGTGCTGGTTTGGGTAACTTATGAGCAAAGAAAGAGGAATTGGCAAGCAGCATTCTTAACTTGTTGCATTGACTGTTACACAGATGCCCTTACAAAAAGCATGGATCTATTTCTTCTCCACCAACCAGTTAAGGTAGACTGAGATCTATAGCCTCAGGTAGTAACCATTTTAAAAAAAGGAAAATTTTGAATTTCCAGTCAAAGAAATGTAACAGGAAACCGCACAACTATCATTCCCAAGGAATCATGGCAATCCACAGATAAAAAAAAATTGTAGAGAGCCATAATTATCTACATTCTGAAGAGACATAGCATTAAAAAATAACATTCATAACTTGTAATTGCACTTCCTGTGTCATTGCCATAATTTTCAGCAAATTATTGTTGAGATTATTTGGCATTGTTTTTAATGAAAGGTTTTGTATTTAACCAAGTTAACCACCAAAACAAATTAAAATGATATTTTTCTACAATCATCTGGTTCACACTCCTTGGTCTTTTGACTAGAAGTAGAGGTTTATTCCTTGTTTCCTGATCAAAACTGGGTTTCCAGTATTGTAGCCTCATGCTACTGTTGTTATTCTGTGTGACCTAAAATAGTATGGTTGAGACTAATAATTCTGCAAGTCATTTCAGTGATACCTTTTTGATGGTCACCTGAAGCAAATACTATTTCCTTTCTGCTCTTGGTTGTGCAATGTTCAGTTGTATTATATTTTGTAATTTAAAATTACTTTATAATTGTTCATTTGCAACCAGAATTATCCTTAAACCCATCAATGATTTAATATTCCCTTATCACAAAATCTGCACATAGAAACAAAAAACAGAAGACATAGGGACTACCTGTCTGACTCCAGGTGAAGAGGATGATCACATGTATCTGAACCAGCAACAGCAGTCTATAGCTGAAGTAGCTACCAAACCAGCTCTTGACATGGTCATTAACAGCAGCAACAGCTGAAACCAGCCTTTGACACAGCCATCAACAGCTGTCCATAGCTAAAGCAGCCACCAAACCAGCCCTTGACACAGCCATTGGTAGCAGTCTCAACAACAGCTGCTCACTTGCTGTCATCATCTTTAGCCCTTGCTATTCTAGCTACCTCCAACAGACTGCCTCTGAATGCATCCTTTCTTGGTCCATAGGTCTTATCCTGCTGCACTGATATGCTGTCCTTTTCAGAGCAAGAACTAATGACTTCCAGTAAAACTACTCAGAGAATTCATAATACTAAAACATTCTGTGTCATTTGTTTGGTGTAACTTGATTTTTTCATTAATAAGTTTGGCATAATCTAATCTTCTTGTTCTTGTTATCCTTGCTTTTGCCTCACTTTTAATATTTGCAAAAGGTCATCTACTATAAACATTGCCCCCCCCCCATGTGACACCAGTTCCTTCTAAAGTTTAATTTTATTCTATACTTCAAAAGTCACTGTCTAAACACTGAAATTAAATTAACTAATTATTTGTTTCTCCTTAATAGGAGTAGATAGGTTATTCTTTCATCCAGTTCACCCTCCTCCCCAATCTTTTGAACAAGAGTAGAGGTTTATTCCTTGTTTTCTTTTCGAATTGGGTTTTCAGTTCCTTCTAAAGTATTTTCATTCTTTTTCACTCTCAGTAATTTCTTGCATCTTAGTGGCATTTTTTCCTTGGTTGAGGTGAACTGATCAAAAAACAAAAAAATAATCATAAGGACTATATATGCATAAAGCAATAATGATTTGAAGAAACTTCAAAGATATTGTAAAAATTCATTCAACATGAAGCTATTTGGGCTCATATCCTAATTTAGGTTGTTAGAATCACAACATTAGGCTGATATACAATTAAAACTTCAATTGTAAATCAGATTTAGGAATTTTCAAACTAAAACTTTATTCAATCCATAAGAGTAAACTGCTTTCATTTTTTTTTTGCCTATACCAGTATATATATATATATATATATATTTTCTAAACATATGCTGTTAAATATAAGAGACAATGAATGTCTATTATGTTTAATCATTAGCCGTTCTAAACGTCGTATTTTGGCTTCAATTTCAGTTGAAAATAAAGACAAAAATTCTCCAACATTTGGATAATTTTTTTATTAATTTGCTTCTAAGCTTTTGGCTCACATGAGCCATCTTCAGAGAGGTTATTTAGACAGTAATACAATAACATCCACCATCATCGATATTTTTGTCTTTATTTTCAACTGAAATTAAAGCCAAAATATGACATTTAGAACGGCTCATGATTAAACATAATAGACATTCATTGTCTCTTATATGTAACAGCATATGTTTAGAAAAGTATTTGCTCCCTCGATACACTAAACATATATATATATATATATATATATATATATATATATATATACACATTCTTCCTAATAAATTAATTCTTGTGATTCTACTTGTTTTCACTAACATGAAGTATGATGTTGGGAAGTTTTGTATCAAACATTTTAGTGATGTACAAAATGTGAAAAATTGATGTTTATTTCTTGTAAAAGATATTGGCATGACAGATTTTCAGAATACAAGGAATATTTAGGACTTTTTTCTTTTTATAATAAAGGTATTTAGAGTAAAGAATTTAAGTAACACTACAAAACCAGACATGGAACTCTTTCAGTTCCATGTTTCCCAGTCAACTTTAATCTTTAAAAAAATCAAATTGGCTGTCTCTGACTCTTGTGATTACTCATCTTTTGTGCTTGCACTCTAGTAACGTTTCTGTTTTCTACTTCTTCCACACCCAGTAACCCCTTGTATCTCAGTGGCTTTACTGCCTTGTTTAGAGTGAACTTGATTTTAAAAAAATATTTTAAAAAGAAAAAAAGAGAGAAAATGGACAAGGAGAAAACAATGTAATCCACTATAAGTAACAATTCAAAAAAGAAAACATTAAGAAAGAGTGAAAAACATGAGAAAACGTTGACTGGTTCTCATCATTAAGAAAAAAACAAACATCAATTTGTGTGTTCAAAATCTGGCAAAGATGTAAACCTGAAAGATGTAAATCTGGCAAAGATATAAACCTGAAACTTTTCCAAAATTCTCAATAAGAGATTAAAAATAAATGGATGAGTAAAAATATCTGACAAAATTTTAAAGTGTTAGTTTCAGAAAAAAAATACTAATTTTAGTCTCTTAAAAATAAAACACAACATTTTTCTTTTGTAAAACTTAGCAATGATGAAATGTCCATTTTGATACTCTAATATAAATGCTGAGATTTTTATTCTTAATAACATTCATAAAATTTTTTATTTTTTAATAACATTCATAAAAATTTATTTTTTTAAATTATTTTTTTAGCCTCCTGTAAAAATATTATATATTAAGATAGGGTGGGAATTGTATAATTTATAATACTTTTCAATGATCAATATTAATAGAAAAGAATAACATTCAGAGAAGATATTTTTGTAGATAATTAAATTTAACATCTGCCGATAACCTATTTGATTTTTCCCTAATTAGATTCAGTATCTAAAACATACAAAGACCTTCAGCTTAAAAATTAAAGATCTTTCTATGTTATTAAATTTGGCTTTTTGGATGTTCTAATCTTTGAGAAAATAGTTATAACAAAGTGGAAAAAAAATTTTTGTGTGACATGTTTTGTTTTTTAGGACATCATCAAACTAAAAGATGAATGTGTCACATGACTTTGTCAGTTGTTTTTTTTTTTTGTTTTTTTTGTTTTTTTCCCTATCTAAAATTCTTCCAGATCTTTGAAAATGTATATACTGTTTTCCTAGCATTAGTCTAATTTAAAATTGTTTGACATTGCTAAATGGTTTTCAGATTCACCAAAAATAAAGTACTTCACGTGGATGGGCAAAAAAAAAAATTAAAATATAATTAAAATTTGATGTGAAAAATTCCACATTATCATAAAACCTTCCATATTCTCAGCATTAATAAGGTATCAAAAAGGCTATCTGAATTATGTCTCTTGTTTTTATAGACAGAGAAAGACCGAAAGACACTCAAAGGAGATTGATCAGAAGAAAAGAGAGCAAGTGAAAAAGCATATCAGAAGAAAGCTTAAACAGCAATGCTGATACTAAAATTAAGCAAAACAATAACAGTGACATTTTTTGTTTAAACAATAATAGCAACAAAAGAATCTAAAACTTACACAATAACCCCAAACTACAATGTTAGATAAAAACCTCAACCAAAAGACTCTAAAGCCTAAGGCATCTAAAGATTATTTACAGAAAATTAACCCTTTGTGCATCAACTTTCATCTGCTTTGGCTAAATATAGTCTTACTAATATTATCAAGTTTTGAGAATAGATATATGAAAATGTATATATTGTTTTCCTAGGATTAGTCTAATTTAAAATTGTTTGATATTGCTAAATATAACTATTTTTTTAAGCTAATTTTGTCCTATTTGGATTTATCAATTCAATTTGTCCATGTTTCCATACTTTAGATATTGCTGCCTCATATAGTCTAGTGCTCTTGCTATATATTTAAAGATTCTTGATAAAATCCAAATCAGTAATGTTAGTGGTCTGCCATCCTGGCTTGAGTCACTTTTCCATTACTGAAATGTAGCTTCCTTCTGCCTTTTCTGTAAATATTTCCATGTTAATTGTTCGAATCAATTTTGGTCTATAGTACCTAGACTTTATAAATTTAAGTGCAGTATTAGACTGGCAACAAGGTCTCATCATTTTAGTTGAACTGGCTAGATGTAACAATAAGTTATTTGCTAAGAGTTTCTTTTCTCAGCCAACTTTGATTTTCAAAAATTTTATATGCTTTGCCAATTAGATTAGCTATGGGTTAAATAACAGGACAGACTGGGTTCTACAGCCTTGGTTGGTAACCAGTCTATTGCAGAAAGAAGTGTTTTCTTGATTTCTTGTTTCTAGTGTCTTCTTGATTCCTCCTCATTGTTCTAATTCATTTATTAATGTATTTTTTCTTTAATACTCAGTAATTTCTTGTGTCCTAGTGGATTTATTGCCTTGCTTGGGGTGAAATGATTAAAGAAAAATTTGCATGAATGTATAAAATAGAGTCAAAAGCTGTCTGTATTTCTAATATGAAGCATTGTCATCATGAATTTTTGACTAGTTCTTTTCATTTTATTTTTGCTGCTTTTTATAAAAAGGTTAAAGTACTTTTTCCATTCATTTGATGATTTCAGTACACAGCACTGAAATAAGTTCCCGATAAGATTTGAATTTTCTAATCTTTATGAACCTGACAAGGGCAGCACCTTTACCAATTGGGCAAAAGAAACCAATGAAATCTAATCATATGGCTACATACTTCTTTATCTCATTTCTCCAAACAATATTGTTTGTTTTTTCCTACCTAGTATAGAAAATGTGACACAGAAATCAAAAGGTTCAATGGAATAATTATTGAGTGATTTGTTTTCTCCAGTTTATCAACCCTTTTTTGGTTATTTAAAGCCAAAAATATTTTTAGATTGTAAGAGTTTTTTTTTCTTATTTTTAGATAAGAATCTTTTAGTGATACAAGCCTCAATAATTACAGTTAGATCAACCAAATGCAGGCGACAATACTATTCCATCAGCTTCTTTTCTCTCGTTTCCCGCCTGTGGAACTCCCTTCCATATACTTGTTTTCCTGACAGCTATAATCTCCAAGAATTTAAATGCAAAGTCAATTCCCATCTCTTATCCACTTAACTCCAACCCTTTCTACATCACTCCGTGTATCTTGTTCTTTTCTTTTCTCTCTACCTTTGCAACTGTTATCACTTGTGTTTACATCCTTCTCTTGCCTTTCTCTTTCACCCCCTGTAGCTGGTTCATCTTTGTCTTCACTCTCCTCCTGCTTAATACTTTAACTCTCTTATGTAACCTCCTGCACATCAGTGGCATTAACCCCTTGCTTGGGGTGAAATGATTAAAAAAAAAAATAACATAGCTAGGTGAAAGGAAGGTGTGTTCATACCTTTTGTAAGGGTAATTATCTAAGTGAATATAACCAACCCAACAATAATTTGAACTCAGATCTCCAATTAAAACTGAGCCATTTTCCATTACACTACCCACACATCCAAGCTTATAGCATCTTGTATTCTTAAGCAACCACCCATTTTAGTGCTGACCATGCTTGATGTTGCTTAACTTTGGTTGTTATGGGAACTGGTGTTTCAATGTGATATGTCTGTAAGCCCAAAGGAATAATGAAAAATGCCTTCCAAAAATTAATGCATTAAAAACCAGGAAAATTTTTATCAGAAACAAAGAAAAGAGTGTTGAACTTTTTTGTATTATCTTTGTTGTTCTATATAGCAGTGAATGCTGGCCAATATCCTCGCAGGTGAGATTTGAAGCAACAGACAAGCACTTCTACGGAAGAATGCTGAGAATATCATGAACTGAATGATGAAATTTTAAGAAAAATAACAATCATATTTAGCATCAGAAAGAGATAGCTGTAATTTCTAGGATGCATAATAAGGAAAGAAGGTTTGGAGAATTTGATACTCAGAGGACATATTGAAGGCAAGACAGACAAGTAAACCAGTTAATATGTTTGAGTAAATGGATAGCAGAACAGTAACTGGGAGGGATAGTAAGGAGATAAACATTTCTTTGCCTATAAGTGATAAGAAGTTGTGGAGAGCTGTGATTATCCATGTCCTAAAGGGGCATAACATAAAGTAAAAGAACAGAAGCAGATGTAATAGTCTTAGCATATCTCATATAAAAAAAAAAAACACAAAATAGCATTTTTCCGGCTTTCTCTTTTCCAATCTTTTTACTTTCACGTAGCCCCCTGCACATCAGTGGCATTACTGCCTTGCTTGGGGTGATATGATTAAAAAAAAAAAAGGTCTGCTCAGCATAGTTGCAGTATAAAGCACACCACAGATAGGCTCCATGGGTGTTGAATACACACAGGCGTCTGCAGTAGGGATTAGCTAGTTGCCCTCATAGACAGGTATCCTTGAATATGAGTGGCTAGTTTGTCTGATGATCGCAAGAGCATGAAACCCAGTGTTACAAACTCACACATATCTATATGAATATATATATATATATATATATATAAATTTATTATGCAAGTCAATGTTTTCAATACAATTACTATTAACCAAGCCATGTTGGTAAAATTCTCAGAATATACTAAGACATATATGATAAATATAGCTTGTGAATTTCAGCTTATATGTATTTTCATTAGAAATATTACAATAACTTATTTTGGCTGTGTGAGGTTTTATGTAACTCAAGAATCTCCAATGAGTATATGTTACCATCTACTAGTCATCCACCAAAATAAACAGGACAACAATAAAACTGAAACCAAACAAAAACAAAACAACGAGTATACCCCTGAAGTATACTATCTTCTACACCAACATAAAAGGTCAATGTTCTAATACTGTGGAACTCTATGTTCTTCAGTCAAAACCTGATCTCCTGTTCCTGTCTGAAACAAATATCAATACCCCAGTCACATTCCTGGGCTACTCACCCATTCTAACAAAATATGACCACCTAAATCACAGCCATGTGCGCAGTGTCTATATCAAGAAAGAGTTTCTCTGTAGCAAGGGCAAAAGAAATGAGGACTCCAATCTCCTCTATGTGTGTTTCTGCATGGCACTTATCCATAGTACCACATTCATCTTTACTGTGTATCATCCTCAGAATGAGGGTCAGTTAAATTCAATCGAATATCAGAGAAAATTGTCAATATCCTCATGGAATTACCCTTGGCCAATTTTCACATATGTGGTGACTTCAACGTCCATCAAAAAGGGGGGTTAATCTACTCTAACAAAACCAATAGGAAGGCAGATATTTCAGAGACTTGTACATTATCTGACCCGGATCATCAAAGAATCCACCTAATTTCCAGATGAGACAGCACAGTAGGCAAACCTCCTCAACCTTTCTAACATTGACAAATGCTCAGCAAAAGTTTTACCCCCACTGTTGACACATCAGATCATTTTCTAATTAGTGTTCAGATTGACTCCAAACTAATGACATCACCTGATTTACCATTCCACAGAACAGTTCTTCGCTATACAAAAAAAGACTGAGACAGCTTTTGGAAGACTGGGACAGAAGCCTCTCTCCCAACCTTCTTCAAACATGCTGCCCTCCCCAAAAAAACCATAACTCTAATCTATGAATGAATTCTTTCTAGAATAGAGTGTCTTATACCCCACAAGTTTTAACAAAAAACCAGTCAGTCAGTTCTGGTTCACCCCTGAATATGCTGCAGGCATAGCTCACTGACATCACTACTTCAAATTCTATCACAAGGAATGGTGTAATCTGACTCAATTCTTTCAAAATTGCATGCAATGTAAAAGAGTTCTGAAAAATGCAAAGTACAGTTACACATGAGCCGTCCAGTTCAAGGTTGAAAAGAAACAAACTAAATCTTGTGGATTTTGGAAGATCACCAACCGAATTATGAACAGAGGCAAAGCAGCTGTCCCCATTATTATAAATGGCCTAAAGATCATATCCTCCTTGACAGATAAGACAAAGCTCTTTACCTTGATCTTTGCCTCAAACTCAACATTAGATGACAAAGGCCATCCCTTCATCAACTACCAATGTCTCACTGAGTACCCTTTCAGTAATATATTCATTTCAGTAACAGAAGTCTCTAGACTTATTAAAAACCTCAACCCCCAAAATGCCTCTGGCCTGGATCAAATTCAAGTGGTCATACTTAGGAATATAACCCAGAATTATCCCAGTTTCTAAAATTACTTTATTGCTGATTGAAGGAGAAATATTTCCCAAGCACATGGAAGATGGCAAGCATATGCTCGTCTTCAAGAACATGGGCAACTGATCCAACCTATTTCCAGGACAAATCCATTAGTCTCCTCAGTATCATCAGAAAACTTCTTGAGGCCATTAACAAAATCTTTGGGCACCTGGATAGGAACAATTTTGTGTGCAACAAGACATATGGGTTTCAATGATCCCAATCCACTGTTGACATCCTAATTACCATTACACGCTGAATTAGTAAGACCTTAGACAAAGTACACACAACAAGGACCATAGCATTAGACATCTTGAAAGGTTTTTGTCAAAATGTGGCACAAGAGTTACTACACAAGCTCTCTAGCTATGGAATCACAGGAGTTTTATCTATTATAAAATCTTTCCTAACAAGTAAATCCCTGAAAGCCAATTTTCTGAGGCCGTGGTGGTCAATGCAGGTGTCTCCCAGTGATCACTTCTCAGACTAACACTCATTCTGATTTACATAAATGATCCACCTAAGAATATACTCTGATCATTTGTAAACATCTATGCCAATGAGGTGATGATATACAGGTGCACTTCCAAAAGTCTTGATGATTAGAGATTGACAGCTGACCTCTCTTCCAACTTTCCAGTGGGTAAAAAACTAGTTGATTACATTCAAGCCTCCCAAAACCAAACTGCCGATCAGACCCCAAACTATCACCAGTACTGGTGAACAAATATCCCCTCTATGAGGTCCCATGCCTTGTGAGAATATTGGGCCTCAGACTCATATCCAACCTCAAATAAAATTTCTTTATATGATCCATCACTAAAGATGCAGTTAAAATGATTGACTCCCTATTATTATCAACTCAATTAAGTATCAACTTCTCATGTTATCCTCTAGCTTTATAAGAGCTGCATCAGGTACAAAAATAGGCTACTGTTAAAAATATCTGCAGTCTTTGCCCAGACCTCACTTTCCAATTCTGATATTTTAAAGCAGGAAACAGAATAATTATTTCTCACACTCCAACCTCTTCTTTTACAGGTGAAATGTAGCAAATCTCTTCTTTTGCTCTATTCCACCAAGTTTGAACTGCATCAGGCCAAAAATAGGCTACTGTTGTAATATCTGGGTAGCTCTGCCCAGACCTCACTTTCCACCTCCTTTAATAGTTTAAAAGTGAGTAAAACAAAGAGAACAGTCTTTCCACACTGCCACCTTCTACAGGTGGAATGTAGCAAATCTCTTTGCTCTATTCCACCAAGTCGGAACTGCATCAGGCCAAAAATAGGCTACTGTTGCAATATCTGTAGCTCTGCCCAGACTCACTTTCCACTTTATAGAGTTTAAAAGCAGGAAAAATATGAGAATAATTATTTCTCACACCTGTCCCTTTTGTTGTAGGAATGTGCAAATCTCTCTTTTTTGCTCTATTCCACCAAGTTTGAAAATCCCATCAGGCCAAAATAGGCTACTGTTGCAATATCTGGGTAGGTTTTGCCTGTGACCTCACTTTCCACTCTTGAGTTTGTGAAAGCAGAAAGAAAGAGAATAATTATTTTCACACTCCAACCTCTCTTTTACAGGTGGAATGTAGCAAATCTCTTTTTTGCTCTATTCCACCAAGTTTAACCAATGCTAGCCAAAATAGGCTACTGCTAATATCTGGGCAGAAGTCTTTGCTCAGACCACTTTCCAATTTTGATAGAGTTTAAAAGCAGGAAAATAAAGAGAATAATTATTTTCACACTCCACCTTCTCTTTTACAGTAGAATGTAGCAAATCTCTTTTTGCCTATTCCACTGCTTGAACTGCATCAGGCCAAAAATAGGCTACTGTTGCAATATCTGGGTAGCTCTTGCCCAGACCTCACTTTCCAATTTTGATAGAGTTTAAAAGCAGGAAAATAAAGAGAATAATTATTTCTCACACTCCAACCTCTCTTTTACAGGTGGAATGTAGCAAATCTCTTTTGTTCTATTCCACCAAGTTTGAACTGCATCAGCCAAAATAGGCTACTGTTGCAATATCTGGGTAGCTCTTGCCCAGACCTCACTTTCCAATTTTGATAGAGTTTAAAAGCATATAAATAAAGAGGAATAATTATTTCTCACACTCCAACCTTCTCTTTGCAGGAATGTAGCAAATCTCTTGCTCTATTCCACCAAGTTTGAACTGCATCTAGGTTGCAATAGCTGCCACTGTTGCAATATCTGGTATAGCTCTTGCCCAGACCACTTCTCTCAATTTTGATAGAGTTTAAAAGCAGGAAAATAAAGAGAATAATTATTTCTCACACTAACCTTTACAGGAATGTAGCAAATCTCTTGCCTATTCCACCAAGTTTGAACTGCATCAGGCCAAAATAGTTTACTGTTGCAATATCTGCAGCTCTTGCCCAGACCTCACTTTCCAATTTTGATAGAGTTTAAAAGCAGGAAAACAGTAGAATAATTATTTCCTCACACTCCAACCTCTCTTTTACAGGCAGGAATGTAGCAAAATCTCTTTTGCTCTATTCCACCAAGTTTGAACTTCACGGACATTCCACCTACATAGTAGCAAATCACCCACACTCCCTCTGTATTCCAACAACAAGAAGTTCTAATAAAACAGTTTATTCCTGTGAACCATAGCTCTATGGAAAAAAAAACTCAAAAGAATATTTCCCTCTGTCACTACAATTTTGGCCTGTTCAAATCTAGAGTAAACTGTTATTGTCCTCTCTTATCCATATAAACTTCTCTCTAACAAAACCCTGTACATTGAGTAAACCCCAGGCTTTGTACAGGGTGAGTCATCGTGTAAAGAAAAAGAAAAGTATTGTTCATGATATTGTAAACTAGTATATATAATAGTATGACTTCAAATATATTTTTTGATTTCAGATATATAAAATTTGTGGGAAAGATAACTTCAAAAGAGAAGCAAAACATGATAAAGTTATTGAGTGATGAGAATACAAAATTGAAAATTGGGGAAAAAAGTTGAACAGAGGTACAATAACATTCAAAAAAAAAGAAATTGAAAATATTGACAAGATAAGAAAGAGAAAAAGTCAGAAAAGGAGATCTGAGAAAAAAACATGAAATAAAATTAAATAAATTAAATAAAATTGGATAGCAAAGGTACTTGAAAAATCTGATGTTGCAAATGTAAAACGATACATGAAAAGGATTAAACTACCAATCTTCAAGTAAAAATTAAAAAGAAAAATATGTATGTTGAGCAAATAACACATATAAACTGACAACAATTTTTATTGATGAATGTAGAGTTATACTGGATGGACCCAATGACTGGTGTTATAAAGATATATTTGGTAGTATGAAAGAACAAACAAAGCAACAAGTACTACCAGTGAGACAAAAGGAGAGGACAGAATTGTTAATATAAAATTCTTTGTATTGCTGATACAAAGAATGTGAGTGGAATATCTCTTTGTGGGTAAAGGAAGCAACTTTGAGCAATGGTAGAGTTAACAGGATTTGTTTGATTGCTACAGGTTGTAGCTAAAAAAATGTAAACTAAAGAATACATTCAGAAAAAGATAATGTTGCTTCAAATTCCGCAAGAGTAATTATTGCTCATCTTGCCAAAAAATGATTTAAAAACAATAGAATGACCTTAAACAACCTAAGGAACTATCCCAATAGAAAACTTGTAGTTGATATTTAAAAGAGATTTAAATGAGAATAGAAAGCAATATTCAAGTAAAGATCTATGTGAATCTATTGTCAGATTTTGTAAGATTTAATTGCACAGAAAATCTGAGCTAACACACACCTATACCTTTTCATCAGCCAATAAAAAAAAGCATATACAGTTATACATTCAGTCAGTTAAGTGCCATACATGTTACATGCTTGGGTGATCATGTCTCAAAATAGACATGACTAACTGGGCAGAAGATTATCCTGCACTTTCTGCAGTAGATTGGTTGCCAGCCAAGGTTATAGAACCCAATCTGTCCTGTTATTTAATCCATAACTAAAAGGAAGAGACAGATTAATAACTTTCCCAAGGGCATTTGTGTGTAAGTGAATGCAAGGAATTCAACTGGAATTCAAACTCTGCTCCCTGATTTCTCGTTCTGAGCTAATATCCACTGCACCACAACACACATCTGCAGTCGGTTCAGCAAATTTTATCATGCACTGATGTCAGCAAAAACTTAATACAACCTCTTATTTATTGGCCAATCAAGAGCAAGGAAAAAAAAGCTAAACGTTGATCCATTTCTACTCTCTACAAACACATAAATATGTGTGATTTTTTCCTTTTCTCTGCAGAGAACCATGGGTCGTCTGACTGGACGTCAATTCCAAGTGACCTGTATTTTCTTACTCTCACTTTTTCCTTCTTCCTCATGTACTTTCAGCAAAGAAAGAGAGACACTAGTCATCAAGCAGATGTATCATCTCAGCAACATGCTTTTTCACATTTTCTCACTCTCTTTTTCACACAGCATAATTGATTCCTCCTTTTCCACATTCATCTGTCAGCAACAAAAAAGTAAGAGAAACAAAATACATCCAATTTCACACTCAGCAACATCAGATTTGCCTTTTCTTCACAAAAAGAAGAATTTCATCTAACTTGATAAAAACTGAACTCTTAAAAATCCACATTCAAAATAAAAAACTTTATGTCGGACTTTCCAGCATGTGTGTTACTTCAAAACAACAAACATTGATGTCATTCTTCTTGTTAAATAAATTTACACTTATTTATACAAATGTGACCCTTTTGTCTTTTGTGCAATATTCTGATACTTTCAAATGTGATGGGCTCGGTAACATTTGACACAAGGCCCTCTCACAAACATATGCAACTCTCCCTATACTATGAAACTACTAGAAGTAATTTCAAACAAGAGAAAAATTAACAAAATCAATGTTGAAAAACTAATGAAGGCTATATAATGGCAAAAAGCCCATTTCAACATATTTTTGAAGAGATTTTGTGTAAATATATGTTTTTATGGTTTATATTTTTTATATAGTTAAAAAACTATACTTAGTTTTTATCATATTAGTTGACACCAACAAAACAATTATCTTAATAAGGATGGATAGTATAAACAGGATGTGCGTTGTGGTGTATTGGATATCAGCTTGGAACAAGAAATCGGGGAGCCAAGTTCGAATTCCAGCTGAATTCATTGCATTCACTTACGTGCAAATACCCTTGGGAAAGGTATTAATCCGTTTCTTACCTCCAGTTATGGGTTAAATAATAGGACAGATTGGGTTCTATAGCCTTGGCAGGCAACCAGTCTACCGCAGAAAGCAATGGCAACCTACTGCAGGATAATCTTCTGCCCAGTCAGTCATGTCTTGAAAGAGACATGATCACCCAAGCGTGTATCACGTATGGCACTTAACTGACTGAGTATAAACAGGCACTTACATGATATATGGATTATATAAGCATATACTGAAAATTTTACTTCCATTGGTTGGTTAATATCAATATTATTCCAATAACATTGACTTGTGTAATAAAATCTGACACTTGAGAAAATCATTAACTTTGCATGAAATTAATTAACTCCAAATTTTCTCAATTCCATGAATGTATTTTAAAACTAGTTAATCTTTTAATACAGCTTGTAGAATTTTTGTCTATATTTATGAGAAGAGGTATTGCAATTATTTACACTATTTACATTGTTCAGACCGTTGTCCTCATCTTTAATGCCTTATTCATGATGTTTCAGTCATTGTACGCTCTGACCTTCAGGCGAATTTTAAACTAAACACTATTTTTGTTAACCAGGGTAGATTGATCTAGTTTAAATGCAACGTCAATCACTATCTTTTGTTTTCTTAATTTTTATTCTTTTATTGTTCTCCTTCCTTAATAATGTATTTCACTTAGTAACCCCATTCTGTCTTAATGGCTTTATTGCCTTACTTTGGATAAAATGATTAAAAAAAATGTATTCAAAAGCATAAACAACCTGAGTTCTGGTTAAAATCCTAAGTCACTTAATAAAAAATACACACTTTTTTATAATATATAAATATTAAAACTATACATTACATACAATACATAAAAATTTATCTATAAAAATAATTTTTATGACAAACTGATGAACAACATAAATGTAGCATTCTATAATATAGAAATGGATTTTATTTTCAGTTGCATATTAATTTTAAAGCATTAAAATACTTATATCCACATAATGCTAGAACTAGGAATAGTCACATTCATATCAATAAGGGAATAGTTTATTAACAATATTCTGAATTTCTTTCAATGTTTTTCTTTTTTGTGTACCATGTGCCTTCAAGACGTGGCTAATCATAGCAACAATTTCCTGTCATTTGTAACGCTTGGTAAATTTTTCTTTATACTATTTTTCCTAATCCCAGTTTTGTCAACCATTTATACCATTTAAACCATTTATAGTTCATTTGGTAGGTTATGCATTACTGTTCATCTTGCACTCTTTCCTAATTGTGCTTCATAGAAATTTCAACTCTGAGATAAAGTACATATGTCCCTTTTGTTTTTTTTGTTTTTTTAAACTTCATTGTTTCTCACATATTCGGTCCATGGTATTCTCAGCATCATCATCATCATCCTCTTGAATCCTTATTTCTGTTGCCTAAAGTCTCTTCTTCATCTGCAAGAAGATTGTCCATCATTCATCTGAAGATAAGTAGACAATATTACATAACTGTTCAGGACTCTTTTCTTTGTTTCTAACAAAATTTTTCTAATATGCTTTTCAGTGTCACATTTTCCATCTACTGTTAAAACACTTTCTCAATATTTAATTTTTGTACATGCTTGGTATATCCAATTTGTGATTTTCATGTTTGCTAATAAACTAGTTTAATAACATTGCATTATTATGTCACCAACCATACTATACTTGATAGAATGGAAGACTCCTTCACTATTTACATGTAATATTACAGCCTCATGAAATTTGGTTAGTTACAAGTATTGGCTATCAACTGTGTTAGTTTAAATATTAACTTATCAGATGACTTTGAATATAACACCCAAGAAATGTTTTCGAATACAAAAAATGAAGGAATCTTTTTAACCCTCAAATAAGGTAGCCATTTTAACTGAAGTCTGTTTAAAATATGTATATTTCAGCGGTATAAAGAACGTTTATTTTTTTAAACTATCAGTTTAATTTCAAGCATATAAGTCAAATTATTAAATAGTAATTATTGTTAATTATTCATAAAGCCAAATTTGGATAGTTGAGTCATTGAAGGGTTAAAAGTGATAATTCCTGTGAAAGGACGGTGCTCAGACAGGCTCTTCCATCATCGACATTATTGCCATGACACTCATCTAACAAGTAAAATAGATATGTTGGAAGGTTGCAAAATTATAAAACAGACTTTGGGAAATTGTTTCCGATTTGATGAAACTAATAAATATGAAGGCAATTTTAATTTTCAAAATCTTAAAAACAACTACAATTATGTAAATCTAGATAACAAAAAAAGAAATAAACATGATCTGACATGTCTTAAACTGCTTGACCATAAAGAACTTACCTGTTCCTGTTGGCATTCACCCTAGTCTGGTTGAGCCAGCTTCCTCCCATGCGATGGAGAAAGATTCATGAGGATTCGTTTAAGGGCAGGGTCCCAAGTCCTACCCTGTATACACCTCAGGCATTTTAATTATCCCGCAACAGGTTGCCAATACCTGCTGTGGTAGACTGGTTGCCAGCCAAGGCTACAGAACCCAGTCTGTCCTGTTATTTAACCCACAACTGGAGGGAAGGGATGGATTAATACCTTTCCCAAGAATATTAGCGCACAAGTGAATGTAGGGCATTCAATTGGAATTCGAACTCGGCTTCCTGATTTCTCATTCCGAACCGATATCCAATGCACCACAACGCACATCTTTCAATAAACGCTTACAGCACCTGGTCATCCATCTAAGTACTGACCAGACTCAACATTGCTTAACTTTGGTTAGACAAAGCTTAAAATAACACTTTAGACACATTTTTTTTCCTGATTTTTCATACTATTCATGTCTGCTGTTTTCGTATGTTAATGTAAATAAAGATAATTTATTTATGAAATGTTTAAGAAATTTACATGAATATGAAAATTCAGGAAAATGTGTGTCTGAAGGTATTATTTCAAGCTTTATCTAACCAAAAGTCTTTCATGGTTGAGCAGTCTCAGACATATCAGATCAATTGATGGTTCCCTCTAGAAGGATGCAGGTTCAAATCCTGCCAGAGGACATATATTTTCTTAACAAGATTTCTCAATTATTCAGGCCAGTAAATATAAAGAAATATACTGTTTAATTATAAAATACAAAGTACTTACTCAAATATGATTATCCATTTAAAATAATGTTTAAACAAATTAAAAATGTTAGTGTTAATCCATTTCATAAAAAGTTTGTATGTATATATATATATATATATATATCTCACTTGATATGATGTCATAGAACCATATAACTTATGACCTGTGTCTACTATTCACTGACTGTTATTGTCACATAGCAATGTTTTATGTCAACACAAAAAAAACATCATCTTTGATGATGGATGTCTTTATGTTAATATTCCTGCAACCTCTGAAGATAGCTTATGTATGCTCAAAGCTTAAAACTAGCATAATAAAACAATATCTGAATGTTGAAAATTTTTGTCTTTATTTTCAGCAGAAATTAAAGCCAAAATAGGATGTTTAGAATGGCTCATGATTAAGCATAATAAACATTCATTGTCTGTTATATTTAACAATATATGTTTAGATAATTATCTGCTAACCTCAATAGATTATATATGTGATGAGTTATATGTTTTTATATACCAAGAATAATATTGAGGAAATAGGAAGACAAAATGGAAAATAGTTATTTGTAACATGTTTTATCCATAAGGACTTCATTGGACTCGGTTTGTTGGCATTTTATGACTACAAATGCACATGAACAAGAAGCTGGTGGTTTCAAAATGTTTAAAGAAATATTCTTTTTTTTTTTTTTCAATCTTGCCAAATTCATCTTTATTCTCTTTCCTTTCATATTCTTTGTTTTTAAATATCACACATTGTGATAAATCAGCCAAGAATGGTGAAACATAAGTATCAAGATGCAAATTTAGTGGAATTGAACTTGAGATTAATGCCCTTTCTAGACATTTTCATCTTACCAAATTAGTTTCTCATTTAATTAAGTAGCATTTTTTATATCAAAATTGTGGTCAGTTTCATTATGGTGAACAACCAATGTACTTTGTATGTTTTTTTTGTTTTTTTTTTAAATAACTCTTTTGTGTTCATAGTCTTTTCTTTAAACTTTTTGAGGTTTCTCTAATATATTTTTCTGGCAATCCTTGCAATTGATTCCTCCTTCAAGTTGTGGCTTGTTGTTTTGTTTTGTATTGGTTAAGTCTTATTGTTTTAGATGGAGTTGTAACAAATTTTATATTGAATTTAGATAAATTCTTTTTTGTGGTGCAGTGGATATTGACTCGGAACAAGAAATCAGGGAGCCGAGTTTGAATTCCAGTTGAATTCATTGCATTCACTTACGCGCTAATACTCTTAGAAAAGGTATTAATCCGTCTCTACCTTCCAGTTATGGGTTAAATAACAGGACAGATTGGGTTCTATAGCCTTGGCTGGCAACCAGTCAACCGCAGAAAGCAATGGCAACCTACTGCGGAATAATCTTCTGCCCAGTCAGTCATGTCTCTTTCGAGACATGATCACCCAAGCGTGTTTCACGTATGGCACTTAACTGACTTTTTGGTTGTAGTTGTGATAGAGTTGGTAGAATAATATATTTTTTTATTTGTTGGGTTTGACAAAGGACAGCTTTTCTATTTTGAAATATTTTATAAGCCTTTTGTTTTGAGTAAGAAAATGTATAGAAGGAACTTGAAAGTATTTTTTATGTATTTCACCTCTTCATGTAAATTATGGGGGCTGCAAATTCTGAGTGCTCTTAAGTAAAATCCAACGATCATTTCAGATTTTATTTTGTTGTTATGATGAGTATAGAAGTTTATTAGGTTATTTTGTTTTTTTTAATTGATTTTCAGTGGATACTAAGTTTTAGGCTTTTGTCAACTTGGTGTAACATGATGTCTAAGATAGATGAAGTATTGTTTTCTATTTCATATGTAAATTTTATTTTATGTTCAATTTTGTTTAGTTTATCGAGTGAGCATCATGGGGATAATAGAGCATCTATATCACAATTTATTTTCATTTTTAATTAGTTTCCTGATTTCACCATAATGAGACTGACATCAATTTTGACATAAAAAATGATACTCTAGTGCTAATTAAAAAAGAAAATAATTCACTAAGATGAAAATGTTGCTAAAGTGCCTCTCACATGTGTGCATGTGTAGTCACAACATCAACAAATCAAGGCTGATGAAGTCTTAATGGATGAAATGCATCACAAGTAAAGGTTTTCCATTTTATATATATACTTTCCATTTGTAAACAAGTTGTAACAACTCATTTACAAATGGAAAATATTCAAAAGTTCTACAATATAATTGTATTGAACACTTTTTAATACAAATGTGCACTGATCTAGTTTTATTATGACCAAAAACTAAGTAATTAAACAATCAATATATATATATATATATATATATATATATATATATATAGTATATTTAGAAATTCCTTTACAGGTCAAACTATTCACAAAGGGCCTGGGCAATCCCAGACAGATCTGGTGCCAGTACCTTTTTCTTTCTCTTTTCTTTCTTCTTATTTTTATCTTCAGTTAAAGAAAATGCTTATTTAGGCAAAATTTTTTGTACCAAATGGAAGTTATATTGTAAGGTCTGTATATAGCTCATAAAAATGAACTATAGTTTATAACCACTTGAAATGATGTGTTGAGTTTTCCTTTATATATATATATATATATATATTAGTGTATGTGTGGGCAAGTGTTTAGAATGTTACTGTTTCGACAATTTGATTCAGGTTCAAATCTCCTCAGATTTCATTTATCAAAGAGGTGACTTTTTGATAATATTAACATGTGGAGATGATCTTAGCCTACAGTGCCTTTGGGAAATGCCTGAAAAAACCTGCTGCTGGCAGGCCCAAGTTTTTTGAGTCAAATTGGTTAGGTAGATCTGCTCAGAACCTGACAATAGTTGTGCTAGCACAAAGCTAGAAGTCATCATGACTGAGGATTCCAGTGTACTGACCATGTTCAGAAATGTTTTTCACACCAGATTATACACTTTCACTCAGAAACTGTAACCAATATTTGCTTGGAATAGTTACAGTATAAACAATAAGTGGGCTCTGTAGATGTTAAAGAAACACAAATATGCCTGAGCAGGTGTCTGCAACAGGGGTTAGTTAATCACCCTATTTGAAAAGTAGCTACCAACTACTAACGTTTGTTTTATACACAAGTGAGTGCTGAAAAGTTCCCAGCTTAACCAAGAAGAATGACAGTCATGTATTGCACATGCTATTCGGCATATCCACACAACAGTTTAGGGTACATCTGTCTGATCATTACTAGTGAGTAATTAGTATGATTCTCACCGGGTGTTTAATATTGAACAACTCATCAAGGAATGAAATCTTCTAAAATCAAACAACCTAATATAACCAACAGTTTTGTCAGATCCATTTTTTTTAATTCTTACCCCACCGCAAAATTGATGTTTGGTTATTGAAATAATGGTTTTGAGAAGTGGATCAGACTAAAAAAGTTTTTGTCACTGCCTTGTGTTTGTGTGAGACAGACAGACAGACAGAATAGAGGAGAAGGCATAATGTCAGACAATGCACCTTACACCTGCCAATTGCCTTCCTGTTTTTTGTTGTTTTTTGTAAATATCTTGATAACCAACTGAGATCCTTGTGTACATCCTTCTTCCCTCATCTGAAATTTATTTTTTGAGTCAAAACAAGGTATATATTTTTCAAAATGTGTGTATTGCACATGTAACCATTAGATGGTCATTAACACTTACTTTAACTGTCTAGTGTATAGAGACAAGGAAAAAAAAAACAAAAGAGTTGTCTTTTTTTTTTTCTACTTTTTACTTTTAATACCTTTAAAAATAAAGTTTAGGGGAAAAAAAGAATTGCTCTTTACTTTTAATATCTCTAAAAGTCAAGTACTCTTGTAAAATTCATCACAAAGAAATAACTAAGTCAACTTATTTCTTGACACCAACTTGTATATCAATGTACATCCAGAAACAAGGTTACTAGAAAATTTAATATAATTCTGAGTATAACTTGAGTTTTTGTTAGATATAGATATATATATATATATATATATAAAAGAAAAAAAAGAAATATATATATATATATATATATATATATATATATAAAAGAAAAAAAAAGAGAAATAGTTTTAAGATCTGAACATTTTTTTTCCAAATAACGTTTATGTATTTAATGAAATTGTCTGATTTTTTTTTTCTGGATAGATTTGGGGATTCATCATAGCATTAATGTGTCTATAATTGAAGAGACTGACTGAGAACTTTTTATCCCTTCTTCAGAATAGAAGAATAAAGTGTAGCATTGTAGACATGGCAACACACCAAGAAACAGAGACTGTAGAGATAAAACTACTATTAAATTAGTCTGTTTACAACTTACACAGCGCCACTGTCAATAATTCATCAGTTCATGAAAACAAAGATGGAAATGAAAATAAGAGATCATTGAAATTTCATAAAACTAATAGACAGACACAAATGGAAAACACAGACACTGAGTGACATTTTTGGCTGTGGAGCACTGAAATTTAAAATATAATAATTGTTTTCACAATGTATTTCTTCAGGAACATAAAATATAAAAAATAAAACACCAGTAGTAAAGTAGTTAGTAATAAAGACACGTCACCGAACTTTCTTCTCAGTTATCACCAACTGCTATTTTATTACAGTTTGTATCTTATGACCCCTTAACCATTTTTTGTTCTTTATCATGTATCATTTTTATCATGTTTCAGAATGTCTTTCCTCTGATTAAAAAAGTGCATTAAATAATTGGAGTTCGTAGAATTGTTGATATCTCAACAGTGTCATCCCAGTTTCTCCCTTAAACTCTCAAATTCATCACAGTTGGAGAGGGAAGTTTCTGCAGGGTTAAGAACTTTTATTAAACACAGAAAGAATTACATGGGTAAAGAAAATAATAACAGCAGATAATCAACTTTTAAGTCTTAATATCACTTATTAAAAATCCAGAATATTATCTCACTTCAATCTAAGCTGAGACAAAGGATTTTAGATACTTTTTTTTTTTTTACTTGTACTCATATTAAGGGATGTGCGTGGTGGTCCAGTGGATATCGGCTCGGAACAAGAAATCGGAGAGCCGAGTTCGAATTCCAGTTGTATTCATTGCATTCACTTACGCACAAATACCCTTGGGAAAGGTATTAATCCCTCTCTTCCTTCCAGTTATGGGTTAAATAACAGGACAGATTGGGTTCTATAGCCTTGGCTGGCAACCAGTCTACCGCAGAAAGCAATGGCAACCTACTGCGGGATAATCTTCTGCCCAGTCAGTCATGTCTCTTTCGAGACATGATTGCCCAAGCGTGTTTCACGTATGGCACTTAACTGACTGACTCATATTAAAAAATATCTTAACTGTTTTGTACTAACATTACTAACAGCAAATAACTTAAGTATTCATGATTTTTACAAAATGAATAGAAAAGCCAATTATTTATAAAAATCTTGACCAAAGTCTGTAGTTTCTCTTTCTGTATTATTTTAGATGTCAAGTGATTCCCTTTCTGCCATATTAACTGATTAAACCTCAATACTTCATTACTCAATGAAACTCACAATGAGTTATATTTAAGATATTTTATATTTATCCAACTAAGCTAAGCTGATGATTGACTGATAACCTGCCTGCTAACATGAACCATCTTGTTTAAATTGACAACTGAGCTATCTCATCTGTAATGGCAAAGACATTAAATATAAATTCTGCTTTCAACTCTTGAAAAGGGTTTTTTTTTTCAAATATCAACTTTTTATCATTTTCCATAATATATACCTGCAGAGTTTATAAAGAGGATTTAGATTGTGACAGTTACACAAATTCAAATGAATTATCTTATTTGTATCTTTCTACAAAACAGATCTAAAAAAATTCAGTATACATATAACTGTTATTGAAAGTTTAAAATATTTTAATGTAATATGAGGTCAGGTAAAAAAAAATAAATATTACAAAATGAAAATTGTTACCAATTTAAATTAGTAAATTGGTAAGTAAAATCCAAATAATGCAAGAACTGATGTATCAAACTTAAAAAACAAAAATGCACAACAAATGTAGCTCATTTGTAGCTTCTTTCCCATCATTTTTTTTTCCACTGTCATAAAGCAAATAAAAAAAATGCTAACATCAACAGCAGAGTAATCATTACATTAGTTGCAAGATAAGGAATGAAATATGAACAGTTCTCATTTAACGACCATGATATGTTCTAACAAGCTGGTCACTAAGTGAGAAATTGTGTCTGACTGCTTTTTCAAACATACAATTGGGTTCGTATCAACCAGCTTCACATAATTTTAATGTTTATTTTCAGTGTTGCCATGCAGAAAAAAATTCAAATGCAAGCAGTACCTTCTTAACACAAAAAACAGTAATCATATGTAGCTGTAGTTCTAGCCACGGCCGCAATCACACGTAGCTGCAGTTATAGCTGCAGCTGTAATCGCACATAGTGCAGTCATAACTGCATCTGTAATTGCATGTAGCTGCAGTTATAGCTGCAATCGCACATAGCTGCAGTTATAACTGCAGCCGTAATCGCACATTGTTGCGGTTATAGCTGCAATCACACATCATTATTCTCATGCAAATTAGCACAACTGCTATGTAAAATCATTAACAATATTGAAATATCTTTTCCAAATCACTAGTCTTTATCTATACCAAACAAGCCTTAATAAAGGCCTTTTTTGTGTTGGTCTCATTCTCTTCTACATATACTCATAACCCACACTAATGTAAGTTAACTTTAGTTATTTCTTAATAACAGCATCAAAATTTAACAACAGATTTTTAAAAATATAACATTAAAACTAGTTTAAATTATTTCTTTTTACTTTTTAAAACATTCATTATCCTTAAAAAATTAAAATGCTTAATTTTAATATTATTAATGTAACCACTTCTACTCTTGTGCTTCCACCAGTATGGACACAATGTCAAGTGATATAATTTTTAAAATTTCCTGATTTATTACATCAACTACTACTTGATAACTAGAGGAAAAGTATGGCTATTTGAATTCCAAGACAAACATTTGCATATGTGCATTTATTAACATCCATTTAAATGTCACCTTTGAGAAGTTCAATTCAACATCAAATTAGTTTGTAAGTATAGAATTTATATTGTATTCATTTCTAAATGCTTTATTATTATTATTTACATATTATTTACTATTGTCTTCATCTCTCTTGTCAATATCCCAATGTTTCAGACATTTTCCCCTCCAACCTTCATCAGATCATTGTTGATCCAGGTAACCCACAGAGAATTTTGAACTGAACATTTTATTTAATCTACAGAGGTATACTGCTCTTGCTTCATTGCCCATATTTCTAGATATCTCATTAGTTTCTATTATTTTAATACTCCTCAGGTACTAATCATGCAATTTTCACAAAGTAAGCACACTCCTCAGTGTAAGGACTAAACTCAGAATTATTATTACTATTCATTATTAAAATACATGCAGTGGTTTCTGACAGAGAGAAATGCATTGCAGTCTTGCGTACTTCTCTGCTTATTCTTCATATTTTTATAAAAAAACTCAAGGAAATTATTCTGTAATTAGTAGTTAATAGACATGGAGTTATTTCCCTTGGAGAGACGCTTTTATTAGTTTATATTGAAATAAAAACTACTTGGAATCTGATAGCCAAACTGGATTGGAAATTGCTTCAGAGCATTTTAACACAATTTGCATGATAATTTACTAGTTTTCTTGTACGATACTAACAAAGCTGCATATAAAAAATTGATTATAATATAAATAACCTACTTTAATATAATCCCATTTATATGTCCAGTGACTAAAGCTGTTTTTTTGGATATTGTGCAAGTAGTTTTTATCTCACCTATACTTCATAAAATATTAGGCTACGTTTAATCCACAAAAAAAACGTGTGTGTCAGAATAATGGGTTTTTCTCTTGACATCAACATTACTGGATATACACTTGACTCCCTCAGCAATGTTTGTTATACAAAGCTGCTTATAATTTTAAATACAAAAATGTTACACACTATTTAGTTATTAGATTGTTTATTGACAAGATTATAAAAATATGTAAACAAAGCTTTTTAAAATAATAAACATTTTTGAGGGAGTATTAGACTATTGTTATCACACCAAACACCAGGATAGTGATATTGAGAAAAATGTTCTTTTGACATTCTTTTTCTAGTGGGTTCAAACTTTGCTAAATTTCACTTACTTTTCATTGTGGTATACAAATATACACAGTATTGGTTAAACAAATTATTAAAGATTATATTTTTTTATATTTTTGACATTCTACTCAGATTATTATTCTCATTTTTGTTGTTGTTATTCCAATGCTTCAGCTATTGTGCCCTCCGACCTTTGCCAGGTATTTAGCAATCTGGGTAATCTACAGAGAATTATGAACTAAACATTTTATTTAATCTACAAGGTAGGTTGATCTTGCTCCACTGCTCATGTTTAGAGATATTATCTAATTCTTATTTAGTACTGTTCAGTTGTTGCTTGTCTGTTTCCACTAAGTTCAAATACACACTGCCCAATCCAATGATTGAACCTCCAGCCACTATATCACAAAATTCACAAACCAATGTTTGTATCAACTAGACCATGTTTCCAGAGTGATGTACAACTGAGGAAGGTCAGAAGGCACAACAGTTGAAATGTTGTGATAAAAAAAATCAAAGGCGAGGACAATAGTCCAAATATAAATAGTGTAAATAATGAGAATTCTTCATCCCAGAAATTTAGAAAAATATTTTGGTTTTTTTTTCACTCAAGTTCACATTTTCTCATTTCAACAAAAATGAGGATATTAATCTTAATATTGAACAGGAATTGAAAAAAACATTTTGTTTTGTAAAATATGTAGGAAAGAAAAACATAAAATTAAGTAAATTTTTTAATTTTGTGGGAAAAATAGTGCCTTCAATGCCAAGAAATATATCTACTAATTTCACTAACAAGTTAATCTGTATTATAAAAATAAATTTTTATTTGCTATCCATTTGCTTTTTTCAAAAAAAAAAGCATTGGACTAAAAGGTTTAAGATATATAATAAAGTGATAAATATATACACTTACCGTTATTTTGTCTAACCTGTATTGGATGGCATGTTTGTCCCCACTGACATCATCACACAAATTAAGCTTCTCTTTGATTGATCCCAGCCATTCAACACAGCTGTTGTATTCATCACTATACTCTTGATGAGTATTCACAATGGAAGTGTACTCCTCTAGGCATTTCTTAAGATAAAAAAAAAGAATGATAAAACAGTGACACTTTTACTAGTTCTTTACTCATGATATCATGGGTAGGATTTGCTCAACAAATACATTAACATTTTTAGTCTAGTTGATGATTACATCTGATGTTGATCTGGAAATGATCCAGCTATTTAATATTAACAAAATAAATAACCTACCTAAAACAACAGTACCTCAGTTATGACCTTTCCAAAACAGTTTGCAACATACAGTGTTGTTGTGTTTGTGTCTTGGATTAGCAGCTACCTAAGTTTCAGATTCGATGTTCTGAGTGATCACTGGCTTGATGTAGAAAAAGTGGTACGATTAAAAAAAATGACTCCATCCCATTATCAAAAATTCATCAATGATGAAAACTGTTAAAAGAATGCTTTTGGTGTATTGATCTACTTCATTCAACAGCAAGATGATACAAAATTTGGGTAACAGAGAAATAGAAGAGTATTAAACAAATTCTTCATTGTAATTTGAACTTCTTGTCAGTTTGATTAGAAAAAATCATTATTCACAGCCCACATCTGTTAAGAATTATGCTTCTAAGAGTGGTATCAGTTATTCTTCAAACACCCAGTTTGTTTAATGAGCATCTTTATATATCACTACAAAGTCATCATTATAATCCTCAGAAAAACCAAGAAATAACAGAGACAGATATACTCTGTAGGAGGAGAGTTTGAGAAACATAAATGATGAAATGTATTACCAAAAAGCCTTACACGTGATATGAAGAATGGTCAGACATGATGTTCAAAATGGATAGATAATTTGAAGGCAGTTAATGAATCTCCTGATTTTTTAATTCTTAAACTGTCAATCACAAATTTACTGTTCACAGCCAACAAACATTCACTTATTTCAGGCCTTGCAAGATCATAGATCACTTTCAATAGATTCCTGGCAAAACTTGAAGCAATTAGCAGCAAAGATTCTATCCGCACTTCAGTTAGTGAATTGTCCCTTTGAAAAAGTCTTAATTATCAGAATGGTTTCTACAGAAAAATATCCACATTTTTAAAAAAACCGATTCATATTTGCTGTAAATGAAAAAGTTACACAATACATAAATTCAAAGAATGGCATTACACTCTCAACTGCCAACTCATGAGAAAATACCTCTTCATGATAAAATACAGAGTGAATGTGGGTGGTTTTTTACCATGTAAGTGACATGGTGGATTGTAGCCATGAAGGCTAGATCTGGCAGAACTAAGAAATATATTTCATCTAAACACTTTCCATGGAAATAGTGATAGAGCAGTAAGATTCTTGCCACATCCTGCCTGTGAGAGAGAATCTGATGGATGGGAAATAATTTTTCTCCAACAAAGACTCAGAAATGCTTTTGAACTCTATGAAGGCAGGAAAGTGAGAACTGGGCAGATCCAACTCAAATATGGCAACAGTACTTCAACTTGACCTGGCTCTTATAAAGATAGAGGATAACATGACAAGTCAGGCACTTACTGGAGTGGTAAAGGGAGCCAATAATTTTACCATTTTTAGCATTATCTAAACTTATTTATAAATGGACCTTTGTCTGTGTGTATGTATGTGTCCATTACCTACAGTCTCCAAAACGGCTGAACCGATTTTCTTGAAAATTTACACAATTCTACTATAAGCGTCTGCAAGTGTTCTTAGTTAGGTTTTGTGCCAAGGTACCTCTATTAAATATTGAAAATTGATAATTGAAAAAAATCGGGTTATATAAGGAGTGGTCTGATTTTAATCAAATTTGATACACGCATAGACAATGACATAAGAAACGATATTCAGAAGTTTCAAGGTTGCAGTTCTTACAATAGTGCAGAAAAATGATTAAAAGGCAAGATGTTTGTGTGTGTGTCTGTATTTTTTTTAGGCCTTTTATTTTAGTTTTTACTTCTGGTTTGGCTCTAAGTAGGTATAATTGTAGTTCTTAGTCTTAACCATGATACCATTTACTCAGAGGACTTTAGCAAAGTTCCATTTATAAATAAGTTTAGATAATGCTAAAAATGGTAAAATTATTGGCTCCCTTTACCACTCCAGTAAGTGCCTGACTTGACCCTCACAAAGCGAGCGGTAGTGACGGAATCCCAACCATAGTCTTAAAGAAATGTGCCCCTGAACTCTCCTCTGTCCTTTCTAAGCTCTACAACCTCTGCCTATCTGCTTCCTGCTTTCCTGCCTGTTGGAAATCTTCCTCTGTAGTTCCTATATTTAAAAACACTGGAGAACCCTCTGACACTGTAAATTACCGCCCTATCAGCCTTCTTCCGATCTTTGGCAAAGTGTTCGAAGCCATTATCAACGCCGAGGTGGTTCAGCATCTCACAGCACACAGGCTCCTCTCGGACAAGCAATATGGTTTCCGCTTTACCAGGTCTACTGCTGATATGCTAACGACCATCACCTGAGTACATATACCAGGCACTCGACAGGAATGGCGAAGCCCGAATCGTTGCATTGGATATATCTAAGGCGTTCAACAGAGTTTGGCATGCTGGCCTTCTATGTAAACTGTGGAGCTATGGTATAACTGCACATTTGTTTGAACTAATCCAGTCATTCCTCTCTAACCGCACAATGAAGGTGGTATTAAACAGACATGCCTCTCAGAACTACCATACAAACGCAGGTGTCCCCCAAGGCTCCATCTTAGGTCCTACACTCTTCCTGATATACATTAATGATCTCCCTGATTCCATAAGAGCCCAAATAGGTTTGTACGCCGATGACACCACAGTTTATTCTCGCCTCCTACAAAAATCTGGTGTAGGCGTCAAAGCTAACCTCGCAGCCGAGATTGAAAAAGACCTCCATTCTATATTGGACTGGGGTAAGAAATGGTTAGTAAATTTTAATCCTTCTAAAATGAAGCTACTCTCAATTAACCATCATCGACAATCTCACCTACCTCCCATTAGCATGGACCAGGCTTGCCTCCCAGAGAGTAAAACACTGCGCCTCCTTGGTCTCACACTTTCAGCGGACCTCAAATGGAATGACTATATCGAATCTATTGCTAAATCCGCTGCTATGAAAGTCGGTTCTCTGTGTAGGGCCCGGAAGTTTTTTCCGTCTGAATCTATCCTGCACATTTATAAATCTACCATCCGCCCGTGCATTGAATACTGCTGCCATATCTGGTCAGGTGCCCCTGCTGTTCTCCTCGGGCTTCTCGATAAGGTTCAGAGGAGGGTCTGTAATGTGATAGATACTGACTTTGCAGACTCTCTCCCACCGGCGCGACATGGCTTCCCTGTGTCTCTTCTATAAATACTTTCACGGCTTCTGCTCCGATGAACTTAGATCACTAGTGCCCCCTAAATACGTATTTGAATGAGATACTAGATTAGCAACTAGATCCCACCCTTTTACAGTGAAACCGATAAAATGCAGCCGTAACTTCTACTCCAACAGTTTCTTTCCTCACACTTCCCAACTGTGGAATTCTCTTCCAAACGTTTGATTCCCCGACGGCTACAATCTCCAGGAGTTTAAATGTAAGGTCAATAGACACCTCCTAACACACTAACCTGCTCCCATTCTATCAAACACTCTTCCCATCTACCCAACCCTCATCCTCGCTATCCTTACTCATCTGTCACCTTCCTCCTGACATTCCCTATGTTTAACCACTCCTTCTCTTTACCTTCCCCTATGTAGCCCCATGCGCAATAGTGGCAGTGAAATGCCTTGCTTGGGGTGAGATGATTAAAAAAAAAAAAAAAATTAGTTTTAAAGCTTTCATTACAGCCGAGCAACACCAGGCTATACTGCTAGTTATTAATACTACTCACTTGGAATTTCTGTTTCATAATGAGACAGTTACACAATACATAAGCTCAATGAAAGGCATCACAATATCAACTGCTAACTCATGAGAAAGTACTTTATAAAGGAGCAATATGGTACACTCTCATTAGGTACCAAATTACATCAAAGGCCATACAAACAGTTCTTGAATTAATTGAAAAAGCTGGATAATATCTGGATTGATCTCAGATATAATGATACAGCAAATATTAAAAATCAAAATATATAAATTAAGTTGATTCCAAGATTTCAATTGTACATTTAATATAATTGTAATATTAACAGTTTTGATATAAAAAAAAAGATCTGACATTCATTGACCAAGCAGCCATTACTACTGTTGGCTGAAATTTATAGTCTTTCTCTTAAAAGAATTTTTCAGGAAAATAAGCTTCTCAAGTCCACTATTCTTGCTCTTTCCAGTACTGATGTGAGTTTTCCTTCCCACCATTTTAAGTAGTGTGGAACATCAACATCAGGACTATGTCATTACTTTCACATTACACGTCATGTTCATTTTAGCAGTTGCTGCTTTTGAAAGTCCTCAAGTGATGTTATTTTTGTTTGTTGGTACAGTTCTTTGTTTGTTATTCTATTGCATCAGTCCATGAAATTTCAAAAAATGTGCTCTTTACCAAGACTTATAGGCTTCTTTTGCTCAAAGCCATTTTTAACCATTTATCATCAAAAGTAGTTGAATAAAGTGTTAGTTTAGATATTTCTGAATAGTTTTAGAGCCATGCATGACAGCTATATAAAAGATTTGTCATAATGGACCATCCTATCACCCCCAACAGTTGATTCACTGAAGAGATTACGTATCATCGAAGTAAGGAAGTATGGGACGATTCAACTTCCGCTCCAATTCTGTCTTGGCTTACCATTTTATGAACTCTGTTACTTGTACTTTTCCATATAATAAACTGTTATTTGTTTACCCCTTACATGTTGTGTAAATCTTTTCATCCAGAACTTATCTTGTTGTTTATATCGTTCCCACAATATAACAAGATTCAATCTGAAAGAGCTATTTTAGAAAATAATTTGAGTTTCAGGTTAATGTTTTAGCTTTGTAGCAATTTGCAATGTTGAATAGTGCAGCCTATTCTATAATCAATTTCTTTTTCTCCTATACTAAATTTGTTATAACTGACCAAAGTTTTGGAAATGTTTAGTATTTAATAATTTCACATCCTGAATTTTTATGATGGATTCAGGATAGGTATCATTAGTGTTTTCACTCTAATTCCAGATCATAGTTTCTCTTTTGAAAAGGTTTAACTTGAGTCCTATTTCTTTGAACATATAGTAGAGTTTGTTGATTTTCTGTCCAAAATCATTCTTATCCCAACTATGAACACCTATATCATCAGCATAACCTCCATCATCATCAGTATGCTGGCCTCAGGAAGGAAAGCACATGATCAAGCATGTGAAGAGATATAATGAATCAATTTTTAATTAAGAAAGTTAATCAATTAATATTTATATTTCTTGCTAGGAAACTTCAGAAGCTCACTTGGATGGGTACATTTTAGTTGCCCAAATTTTCAAATTGCAAAAGAAATTTTAAATCGTTACCTTCAGTTTATCACAGAGTTTTTTGTATCTCGTCTTCATCTGAGAGACAGATTTAACCAGTTCAGGTTGAGAAGTGCCTTCCATCAGTGACTGGATTTTCTCTCCAACACTGTCAATCACATATTTGTAAGACTGGACATCATTGAACTGAACCTGATGAAATAAAAAAACAATAATGTTATACAAGCTGAGAGCAATAAGCATGACAATATTATTAGTGTATCAAAATTATTTTCTATATTACAAATCTTTTCTCTTAAGCTTCTTTCACATAAACAAAACTGTCTATTCCTTCAAACTATTAAAAGCTGTAGTCACAACAACTCAAGTGACAGACACTCACAGATGGCCACCCAGTAACAAGGTCCTGTGTCGCCTCATTTAAGGTAAAGAAAATTCTCAACATGAATCCAGTATGAATTTTTCTTTTGATTATACACACTTAAATATACACCTGTAGATTCTTTTGCCTACTTTACTTTTTGAAGAACTGTTTTACAAATTTTTCTTTTTTTTTTTTTTACAGTAAGGTTCACACTGTACAAAGTCCAGGGGCCACTCAAGGTAGAGTTACATTAACAGGTAGTTTATGTGGATAAGAGGGAATGAAAACGGTTAACACTAGACTTGAAGAGGTTCTAGTGATCACGGAAACATCTTCTTGAAAGTCTGCTTCACAGTGCAGGGGTTCACAGGAAGAAGATTTTTGAGTAGAACTTACTTCTTGCTGATAAAATATGGCAGGAATGTGGGTGGTTTGTTACTATGTAAATGGTATGGTGGGTCTTGCCATGATGGTTAGATCTGGCAGAACTAAGAAATGTATTTCATTTAAGCACTTTCCATGGAAGTAGCACTAGAGCAATAAAATTCTTGCCACAACCTGCCTGTGAGTGAGAATCTGATGGATGGGAAATAATTCTTCTTCAACAAAGACTTGGAGATGCCTTTGAAATCTATGCAGACAGAAAAGTAAGAACTAGACAGCTTCCACCCAAATATGGCAACAGTACTCCATTTTTAACTTGACCTGGCTCTTATAAGGGTAGAGGATAATATGAAAAGTCAGGTACTTACTGGAGCCAGTAATCATACCCACATCTTTAGTGATATTATTAAAACTACTCATTTGTAACTTTGGTTTCATATCTTGAAATCAGAGATACAAATTTGGGAATTCTTTCATTGAAGTTTCTTGCAAATTTTGAAAAGTGGAAGAAAATGAAAGAATATTTAACTGTCCTATGCAAAACTGGCTTAAACATTTGAAAGGTAATGACTTGTTCCTTGAAATACATTCCAGAAATAGATAATAATGATGCTTCAAAATGCAAAATAGAAGAGAAACTTAACACCAACATCCAAAAAATTTCAGTAGAGCCTAAATCATCAAAAGAAACTATACACTGAGCATTATATAAACTTAAAAAAACATATAAATGCTCTTGAGAGATTAAAATGTAGGGATACAAAAAAGGCTTATCTTTTTTCATGGAAATAAGTCACGTGACAGCCACTTAGTGACGTCATTCTTTACAGTGATGAAAGCAGCAGTCAATTTCAGTTTGTCTTACAGCAACCAAAACAAAAGTTTGTTTTCTTTAGCTTGAATCCCCATAGCCCAGGTAGAGGTCAAATCTATCTCTTTAGCAGCTTACAAGTCCATGGTGCCATTTCACTTTGATAATATATATTTCCAACATATAGAATGAAACTTGAGCTTACAGTTCTCAATTTGGGAAAAAACCAAAACTTGCTGTTTTCTATTCATAGAATATGTTCTCACCTGAGACATAGCTGAATCTGGCCAGACTGAATCTGGAGTCCTAAACATGACTTCTCCAGACACAGGTGATCTCCATATTATATGTAAGACCCCTTTTTTTTTGTTTCTCCTGTTTCACTGTGTAAATATGTGATATATTATTCTCAGTTTTGTGTATGTCTTAGTAGTATAAAAGTCTCTCTGAAAACAAAGTATAATTGTCATTCTTTTTCATTTTAACCATTTCATTCTGTCCATGAAGGATAGTGTTATTATATCATAGATATAATAATGCCCGTAATGGGAGGATAAACCTTTCTACCATAGCTTCTCTCTTGTTACATGACATTTATGTCTCATCAAGCCAAAAATGAGTTAGAAATTAAAAAAAAAATATATATATATATATATATATATATATAATCATCTGCAGACAGATCTGTTTTGCTGTATCACAACTTATCAGTATGGTTAGACTCCGATTGCTTTTTAACCCAGGATTGAAACCCGGCTGAATTGGTGTCAGTCGGCGAGTCTACCTCTGGGCTATGGGCTCTTGGTAGAAGAAGGCAGACTTTTTAGCATATACATTATCATTATACACGCCCAATAGCCAAAGTGCTCTAATTCATTACGGAATGAGCAATATATATATATATATATATATATATATATATATATATATATAGTAGTAGTAGTATAAAAGTATCTGTGAGAACAAAGTGTTTGTCATTCTTTTCCATTTTATTCATTTCGTTCCGTATATGAAGTATGGTGTTATTATATCATGGATATAATAAATGCCCATAACAGGAAGAAGGAATACAAATGGGAGAATAAACCTTTCTACCATAGCTGTCCTGTTAGAAAGAAAATAAAAACACTTCAGATACATTTTACTGCATAATTGTCAATTAATTATGCAGTACTAAATTAAATCCAATGACAAAATCAGAGATTATGTGATAAAGTGACTAAAGAAAAGATGCTTACTTTGTAGTTTTGCAACTGCAGCTTCTTTTCTTCCAAGGTTGACACAAGAGGCAGTTGCCCGTTAACCTGAGACTGATTTGTACTCAGCCATTTCTCAATTTGAGTACTGTTGTCTTCAAAGGAGACCCACTGGAGCAAAGCCACATCAAGTTTACGCTGACTTGCTGTCAGATCTTCAAAGTAAGCTTCCCATTTCTGTTTGGTGTTCCTCATTTCAAGGCGTATATTTTCTCTTCCGTCTGGTGCACTGTTTGGTATTACTTTTTCACCAGCTTCCACCATGCTGTTTAATTTCAGAAGACCTATATCTCTTTCTTGAAGAAGATCCTAAAATGTAAAATTTTTAAATATTTATCACATTTAAGAAAAAAGAATTTTATGAAAATTAAGTAAAAAGAAGCAAAACATTTCACAGAAACATAAATCATAAATTTCCTTATTCTAAATTAAGATTCAGTGATTTACAAACTCTTTAAATAAAAGCAAAAAAAAAAAAAAATGTTATAATACACCAATATCTTGAAAATATCTCTCTATATTTCCAATATGAGGTGGTGTAATTATTTACACTATATTGCTTGAATTCTTATCCTCATCTTTACTGTCATATTCACAATGTTCAGCCATTTTATTCTCTAGTTTTCTTCTGGTGATATTTGTTCAAATTTCAAACTGAAAACAGAATAGTCAACCTGTAAATTGGTATTTCTGAAGTTTGATTTGATGATGTTTGTGTAAGGATAGAGTGCACTTAATTACCAGCTGCTACACATAGCCATACTGACTTACCCAATGTATTCCATATTGGTCAGACTAGTTACAAAACCAACAAAAGAATTAGCTGACTCAAATGAGAATAAAATCTGTAGAAGACAGCCCCATTTGAAGAAAATCCAATTTTTTTTTTACAAAAACATCATCAAACCAATTTTCAGAAATGCCAACTTACAAATTGCCTATTCTGGGTTCAATTTAAAATTCAAACAAATATCTTGAAATTAATGTCTGGTTTTTATTTTATTCATAGTTTTCATACAGATAATCATCATCATTTATCCATCACATCCAATGGTGCATAGGGCAGCAACTTCTTGTTGCTGTTTCTGTAAAACCTGTTTTTTACGGGGCAGGGTTGTTAGCCCTGCACCCAACCCTGGAGGACCGGTGAACCATTCTTGGTCCTTACGTTTACAGCACCTGGTATTTCCCAAATGGTTTACAGCACCTAGTATTCCCCAATAGTCAAGTACTGACCAGGCTCAACGTTGCTTAACTTTGGTGATCGGACAGGAACCGGTCTATTCAACATGATATAGCCGATTTCATATAGATAAAATATTTTAATTATTGAAAGTAATATACACTTTAAAATAGAATAGATCAACATATAGAGGATCATCACCTATGTGCCATGTCTCTTCAGGACATAGGTGATTATGATTCTTGACAATTTCCTGTCATTTGTAGGTCTTTGTAGATTTTGTATTTTTGTTATCTCTCCTAAATTCTGTTTTTCTATCCAAGCTCATTAAGCAAGCTATATGCTACTTTCTTCTGTTTCACTTTGTCCTGTGGGTGTTGAATTTTTTAAGCCATCTTTCATTATTAAGTTCCATAGAATTTTCAACTATTTGTCACATTAAGTGACAATGGCTTTATTGTTTTCATTTTCTCTAAACTTCCTCATTGCTCACATGTCCATGGTATTCTTAGTATCCTTTTGTAGAAAAACATTTCTGTTACCTCAAGTATGTTCTTCATCTGGGAGGATGTTGTCCAACAGCCACTGTCATATAAAAGGACTGATATTTCATAACAGTTCAGTATTCATTTCTATATTTCTAATGAAATTTTCCCATTTCTTAATACTTTGCTTAGCTATTGAAAACCATCTTTCACTATTCTAATGTGCCTTCAGATTTTGGTATTGCATTTTCCATCCTCTATTAAAAAAAGAACTTGCTTGATTTTAGCATCTCCAATTTGTAAATCTCATGTTAGGCTCTTCTTTTTGCTGGCAATCTTGCATTTTATCTTCTTACATTTGATGTTTAGTCCGTTCTTTTCCCTTTACTATCTCATGTAGGAGTTTCAATATTTTCCTCTCGATGTCCGCCATAAGCACTGTCATCTGCACATCTAATTTTGTTAAGATTGTTGGCCATCAATAATAAATCCTTGTAGGAATTCTAATTTCTCTCAGGAATAAAGGTGAGAAGACACATCCTTGTCTTACACTCCTTTCTATTTGTGTATATTTACTAAATTTATTATTTTTCCATATGCAGGTAGTTTGCTTCCCATTTAAATATTGGATTATTCTAATCAGTCAGTTAAGTGCCATACATGATACACACTTGGGCAGTCATGTCTTGAAAGAGACATAACTGACTACACAGAATATTTTCCCACATTAGGTTGCCATTACTTTCTACAGCAGACTGGTTTCCAATCAAAGCTATATCTGTCCTGCTATTTGACCCATAGCTAGAGAGAGAAGCAGATTCATACCTTTCCCAAAGGTATTTGCACTTATGTGAATGCAATGAATTTAACTGAAATGCAAACTTAGCTTTCCAATTTCTCGTTCTGAGCCAATAATCACTGCACCACAATGCACAAGCTGGATTATTTTAATATTTTTCCCAAAGGTAAAGAATACACTGATTTAAATAACTCCTAATTAAAAATTGTGATGAAGTCTGAACAAACATTCTTGAACACAAAGGCAAATTTAATTTGATTTTTTTTTTATATCCCAATAAAGAAAATAATCTACAATCTGTTGTTAACTGGAGCAAGGAATGACTTGCTAAGTTTAATGCCTCCAAAATTAAACTGCTCTCTTTTAATCATTTTACAGAAACATGGCTGATGCTAACCTTCAGGACAGCAACATACTGTAATTTCTCAGGCTAACAAGAAATAGAAAAATTATATTAAATCAATTGCTAGGTTTGCTGTGAGGAAAGTTAGTTCACTGTGTCATGCTAGCCATTGTTCCTTGTCAGAACCTATCTGACAACTTTATAAGTCAACTAGCAGCATAGCCCGGCGTTGCTTGGGTGTAATGAAAGCTTTAAAACTAAACCATGGTCCTGGAACTCAGACTCAGCTGAAAGAATATTTGTGTGAAGTTTGGTGAGAATCGGATAAAAATTGTGGATTTGTATAAAGGACATACAGACAGATAAACAGACACACACAAACATGTTGCCTTATATATATATATATATATATATATATATATATATATTATCGATTTTCTGCACTATTATAAGAACTGCAACCTTGAAACTTCAGACTATTGTTTCTTATGTCTTTGTCTATGAGTGTATCAAATTTGATTAAAATCGGACCACTCCTTCTATAACCCGATTTTTTCTATTATTGATTTTTGATATTTATTGGGGGTACCTCGACACAAAACCTAGCTAAGAACACTCACAGATGCTTAGAGTACAACTGTGTAAATTTTCAAGAAAATCAGTTCAGCCGTTTCAGAGGCTATAGGTAATAGACACACACAAAGTTCCATTTATAAATAAGTTTAGATACTTCATCCATGAATTGAATATTGCTACTACATCTTGTCTGATGCTTCTGTAATGTATTCAGAGATTCTTGATAAAATACAAAAAGGAATTTGCAATGTTATCAGTCACTTTCCCACCCACCCTAACATAGCTTCCCTGTTCCTTTTATATAAATATTTTCAGGGTAATTGTTCTGATGAACTTTCTTCTTTGGTACTTAGAATTTACAAATTTAGGTTTTTTTTCCGTCTGAATCTATCCTGCACATTTATAAATCTACCATCCGCCCATGCATTGAATACTGTTGCCATATCTGGTTGGGTGCCTCTGCTATTCTCCTTGGGCTTCTAGACAAGGTACAGCGGATGGTCTGTAATGTGATCGATACCAACTTAGCAGACCGTCTGCAGTCTCTCTCTCACCGGCGCGACGTGGCTTCCCTGTGTCTCTTCTATAAATACTTTCACGGCTTCTGCTCCGATGAACTTAGATCACTGGTGCCCCCTAGGTTTGAATTTGCACAAGATACTAGATTAGCAACTAGATCCCACCCTTTTACAGTGAAACCGATAAAATGCAACTGCAACTTCTACTCCAACAGTTTCTTTTCTTGCACTTCCGGACTGTGGAATTCTCTTCCACATGACTGCTTCCCCGACGGCTACAATCTCCAGGAGTTTAAATGTAAGGTCAATAGACACCTCCTAACAAACTAACTTCCATTCTTTCAAACACTCTTCCCACCCATCCAACTATCTATCACCCCACTTCTGACATTTCCTATATCTAACCACTCTTCCTATTTACTTCCCCCTATGTAGCCCCAAGCGCAATAGTGGCAGTGGAATGCCTTGCTTGGGGTGAAATGATTAAAAAAAAAAAGTACAGTAATAGGTTGGATATTGACTCGGAACGAGAAATCGGAGAGCCGAGTTCGAATTCCAGTTGAATTCGTTGCAATCGTATACGCGCAAATACCCTTGGGAAAGGTATTAATCCATCTATTCCTTCCAGTTATGGGTCAAATAACTGGACAGACTGGGTTCTATAGCCTTGGTTGGCAACCAGTCTACCGCAGAAAGCAATGGCAACCTACTGCGGGATAATCTTCCAGTATAATCTTGCCCAGTCAGTCATGTCTCTTTCAAGGCATGATCGCCCAAGCATGAATCACGTATGGTACTTGACTGACTGAATGAATAGTTGGAATCATGATTAAGGCTTCTAATTGTCATAAAGTGGGGGATCGGTTTTCTATTGTTATAAAGTAATAAACTGATCCCCCACTAATTACTTCTTAATGATATAATACATCTCTTCTCCCTCTAGTTATGAGTCAAATAACAGGACAGATTGGATTCTATAGCCTTGGCTGGCAACCAGTATACTGCAGAAAGCAATGGCAACCTACTGTGAGATAATCTTCTGCACAGTCAGTCATGTCTCTTTTGAGATATGATCACCCAAAGCGTGTATCACGTATGGCACTTGACTGACTGACTGACTGTTTCAATGTGTGTTGTAGTGTGATGGATATCAGCTCAGAATGAAAAATTGGAGAGCAGTGTTTTAATTCCAGTCAAATTGGTTTAATTCACTTATGCACAAATACACTTGAGAAAGGTATTAATTAATCTCTTCTCCCTCTAACTAAAGATTAAATAGTAGGACAGGTTGGGTTCTATATCCTTAGTTGACAATTGATCTACTGCAGAAAGTAATGGCAACCTGCAGCAGGAAAATCTTCTGCCTAGTCAGTCATGTATCGAAAGAGATATGATCACCCAAGTGTGTATCATATATGGCAATTAACTGCTTCAAAGATAAACTCTACTAACATAAATTTCAAACATCAGTAATTTCTTCTTTGCCATTTCACTTTCCTACCATAAGTCATTTTTGTCTCTTCCTAGAAAATTTATTTTTATTAAAAAAGTAAGGAGCTGAAGATAACAGTTCAGTCTAAACTCCTTTATCTGTTTCAAGCCTAATGCAAAATACTTTCTCCTTATGTAATTAAAAATCTAAGTGTATTATCTGTTTCCTTTCATTTGATAAAATAAGCAAGTAATCATTACTGATCTGATGAAAGGTTCTTGGCTTGAGTCACATCCCAAAATATTAAAATACCAATTTAGCAACATCAAAAGCATTTAAGTATATCCAAACAACTTCTAATTATTATTTAACCCTCTAGGGCCATTCGTATTATATTTGATACAGTATGAAAACAAGCCTTGAAAGAAATATTTTCCTGAAAAATTTTTTAAGAGAAATATTTTATAAATTTCAAATGAAAGCAGTACTGACTGCTCAGTCAATGAATACCAAATGTTTCCTTATAGGGAAATACCAAATGTTTCCTTATAGGGAAATACTGTATCAAATATGATATGAATGGCCCTAGAGGGTTAAATACTTCAGCCATAAAACACTTTAAAATCTTTATCTGGGGAAAGCATTTTGATAATATGTTAGTATTTTTAATAAGATGTCAAATTCCTGATACTAAAAAATGCAGAATTCCTGTCATATCAGAACTTCTTTCAACAGACAATGTACAAACTGAAATCATAATATCTTTGTTTTTAAAAAAGTATAAATTCACATTATCCAAGAGTGCTAGAAGGTTAAAAGCCAATTCATAAAAAGTTTGAGAGAGAGAAAAAAAATGGAGGCTAAATATAAGGAGAAAGACATTACCTGAATTTTTTCCAAACTTGATGCCAAATCAACTCTGCTGTTTCCAACACTAGAAATGGCATCAAATTTGGCCCGAGCCTTTTCTAACCACTTTTCACACTCAGTAAGCTTTTCTTGATAAAATTTATGGTCTTCAAGATTTTGGGAGCATTTCTTTGACAAATTCTATAAGTTAAACAGAAAACAAAACCTGGTAGAGCATTAAATAAAATTGTTCACATGAATAATCAAGTCAAAATAACTAAAAGATAAGGAAAGAAAGTGCATATATCAAAGTAGATAGAAACAAAAGCAGGTAGAGGAAAAGAGAAAAACAAAACAAAGTAAGGGAAAAGTGGGGGAAACAAAAAGTAAGAGAAAAGTGGGAAGCAAAATGGAGGGGAAAAGGAGGGAAACTAAACAAAGGAGGGGGAAAAGAGGGAAACTTAACAAGGGAGGGGAAAAGAAGGAAACTAAACAAAGGCGGGGGGGAAAAGAGGGAAACTAAACAAAGGCAGGGGAAAAGAGGGAAACTAAACAAAGGAGAGGGAAAAGAGGGAAACTAAACAGAGGAGAGGGAAAAGAGGGAAACTAAACAGAGGAGAGGGAAAAGAGGGAAACTAAACAGAGGAGGGGGAAAAGAGGGAAACTAAACAAAGGAGGGGGAAAAGAGGGAAACTAAACAAAGGAGGGGGAAAAGAGGGAAACTAAACAAAGGAGGGGGAAAAGAGGGAAACTAAACAAAGGAGGGGGAAAAGAGGGGAAACTAAACAAAGGAGGGGGAAAAGAGGGAAACTAAACAAAGGAGGGGGAAAAGAGGGAAACTAAACAAAGGAGGGGAAAAAGAGGGAAACTAAACAAAGGAGGGGAAAAGAGGGAAACTAAACAAAGGAAGGTGAAAAGAGGGAAACTAAACAAAGGAGGGGGAAAAGAGGGAAACTAAACAAAGGAGGGGAAAAGAGGGAAACTAAACAAAGGAGGGTGAAAAGAGGGAACTAAACAAAGGAGGGGGAAAAGAGGGAACTAAACAAAGGAGGGGGAAAAGAGGGAAACTAAACAAAGGAGGGGGAAAAGAGGGAAGCTAAACAAAGGAGGGGGAAAAGAGGGAAACTAAACAAAGGCAGGGGAAAAGAGGGAAACTAAACAAAGGAGGGGAAACAGAAATAAAACAAAGGATGAAAAAGAGAAATAAAACAAAGGAAAGATTGAGAAATATAATGAAGTATGAAAAATTAAAAATATGTCATTAAATTAACGAACATAACCAGATTAACTCTTTCTCTATTTTATTTCTCATTTTTTCCTTGTTTTCAGAAAACAAGTGAAATAAAATAAAGAAAAATTTAATCTGGTTATGTTTGCTAATTTAATGACATATTTACTCTCATTTTTAATTGCAACAATACTATAGAACAAAAATCACAATAGAATAGTAAACATTGGTTCAGTTTATCATCATCTTTTATATGTCTTGTCCATTCAAGGCATAAGTGATCAAGGCTCTCTATATCTATGTCCCTTGCAGATCTTAAGTTTTCAGTTTTGTTGCTTCTCCCATCTTCCATTTACTCAATCTCATCAAGTATGTTATGTGCTGCTTTTCTCTGTCCATCTTTTCCTTGATCTGTACTGTGAGTATCAGATTTTCCAAGCCCTTCTTCCTCATTACAATTGCCTCTTTTTTAGATGTTAAGTATAAGTTGCCTTTTCTTTTCATTTTTTCCAAAACCATGGCATTGCTCAAATATTTGTTCCATGGTATCCTCAGCATCCTTCTGTAGAACCACCTTTCAGTTACTTCAAGTTTATTCTACATTTTTGAGGAGAGTGTACAGAATTCATTGCCATACAGGAAGACATATCACATAATAGTTTAATACTATTTTCTTTTTTCTAGTAAAATATTTTCTGTCTCTTAATATTTTGCTTAGCTTTTGGAATGCATCTTTAGTCATCCCAATACATTTTTCAATTTCAAATGCACAAAAATAGAGACTCAAATGTCATCAATACAAGTGCATACTGAAAAGTTCTTAAACCAACTTCTCAAAATCAGTATTTTAATGACTAAGTATAATGTCTTATGGAAGAGCTTGTGGTAAGGTGATAGGGCAATTATTTTGTCAGAATTTTGGGAATAAAATGAACTGACTCAAGGGCTTAAAATAAATATTTTATTTATTTTCTTTAGTGTGATGAATGAATCCTTTAGTATTTGGCATAGCACAAAGCTTATTAATAAGGTGGATATTAGGAGCAGTCTGGAAAAATATCTGATTCAGCCTGGTATTTGAGAATTTGGGTAGTCAGATAGTAGTCATAGTCATCTTAGAAATAGGTCAGTGTCAATCTAATGTATTTTTCTTGGCCTTAAGCAGAGAATAAATATTATTAGCAGATGACTTCTTAAGTTCTTCATGTGTCACACATGGCTGGTTTCTATTCTTTTGTTCCATCCTCTCCTTGTCTCATCTGCTTCTAGCCCAGAGATGTCAGATCTTTTTGACCAGGCTTGATAATCTGGGGTGAACATTGCTTTTGTCTAACATTAAAAGTCTTTTTATGCCAATTTCTTTCAATTAGACAAAATTATTTTATTTCCCAGCATTCCTTCTTTTTTCATTTTTTTCTTTTTATAATGGAATTTATGCCTGGAGCCTTACTGATTTAAAGTCACAAATAAGTAGAATCTGCTACTGCAAACTTTTGGTGTTTTTCAACTGGGTTCACTCTTTTCTTGTTTATCTTTTTATTTGGGGGTTGCCTTCTCATTAGTTGAGGGAGAAGTATAGAAAGAGAAGCTTAAAGAGAGAAAAAGAAAGAGATAAGGATTTTAAAAAATAGTGCAAATCCCTTATTTTAATTTGAATTATTCTAATTTTTATTTATATATTTTATCGGGACTGACTACAAGTTAAAGAAAATGTGTTGAACTGTACAGTAAGCATATAAAATATTCAGCATGTTTCTTAACCCAAGGTCATTCTTCTTGGTCAGCTCTAGTATTTTTAGGCAACTTGTCACAAATGAATACAAGCAAGAAGAGAAGCAGTTGTCCAATCACTTGGGCATATATAACATACAAGTGAAATCAGTCATGACAAGCTAAGGGTTAATAATGTTTACAAAGTGAGTACCTGTATATTTTATTTTTCTACTTACCTTCAAATTACCCTCCAGCATAGAGTAACGTGCTGTTAGCTGTGATGTACAGTTGACGGCTCGAGTCTCTCCAGTCAGTTGCTGTAGCGCATGTGCCTCATCCATTAAGGAATCCATTTCTGATTGCTTTGACTTGGTTTCCTGACATAGATTCTGTAAGGAGGATTCAGCAAAAAAATAAATAAATAAAAATTAATTTAAAGATTATTTATGTTTATTTTTATAAAATAAAAATTCAAGATTATTAAATTTGTATGCATATATTATCACTATTTTTATCATGAAACCTTGAATGGGGAATATAGATAAGGTGAGAAAGAGGGGGAACAGAGAGAGAGAGACATCGGGGAAAGAGCGAACAGAGAGTGTGAGAGACATCGGGAAAGAGCGGAACAGAGAGTGAGAGACATCGGGAAAGAGCGGAACAGAGAGTGCGAGAGACATCGGGGAAAGAGCGGAACAGAGAGTGTGAGAGACATCGGGGAAAGAGCGAACAGAGAGGGAGAGACATCGGGAAAGAGCGGGAACAGAGAGTGAGAGACATCGGGAAAGAGCCGGAACAGAGAGTGTGAGAGACATCGGGAAAAGAGCGAACAGAGAGTGTGAGAGACAACGGGAAAGAGCGGGAACAGAGAGTGTGAGAGACATCGAAAGAGCGGGAACAGAGAGTGTGAGAGAGACATCGGGAAAGAGCGGAACAGAGAGGGAGAGACATCGGGAAAGAGCGGAACAGAGAGTGTGAGAGACATCGGGAAAGAGCGGAACAGAGAGTGTGGGAGAGACATCGGGGAAAGAGCGGAACAGAGAGTGTGAGAGAGCATCGGGAAAGAGCGGGAACAGAGAGTGTGAGAGACATCGAAAGAGCGGAACAGAGAGCGTGAGAGACATCGAAAGAGCGGGAACAGAGAGTGTGAGAGACATCGGGAAAGAGCGGAACAGAGAGTGTGAGAGACATCGGGGAAAGAGCGGAACAGAGAGTGTGAGTGACATCGGGGAAAGAGCGGAACAGAGAGTGAGAGACATCGGGAAAGAGCGGGAACAGAGAGTGTGAGAGACATCGGGGAAAGAGCTGGAACAGAGAGTGTGAGAGACATCGGGGAAGAGCGGGAACAGAGAGTGTGAGAGACATCGGGGAAAGAGCGGGAACAGAGAGGCAGAGAGACATCGGGGAAAGAGCGGGAACAGAGAGTGTGAGAGACATCGGGGAAAGAGCGGAACAGAGAGTGTGAGTGAGTATCGGGAAAGAGCGAAACAGAGAGGTGAGAGACATCGAGAGCGGAACAGAGAGTGTGAGAGACATCGGGAAAGAGCGTGGAACAGAGAGTGTGAGAGACATCGGGAAAGAGCGAACAGAGAGTGAGAGACATCGGGGAAAGAGCGGAACAGAGAGTGAGAGACATCGGGGAAAGAGCGAACAGAGAGTGTGAGAGACATCGGGGAAAGAGCGGGAACAGAGAGTGTGAGAGACATCGGGGAAAGAGCGGGAACAGAGAGTGTGAGAGACATCGGGGAAAGAGCGGGAACAGAGAGTGTGAGAGACATCGGGGAAAGAGCGGGAACAGAGAGTGTGAGAGACACGGGGGAAAGAGCGGGAACAGAGAGTGTGAGAGACATCGGGGAAAGAGCGGGAACAGAGAGAGTGAGAGACACCGAGAAAGAGCGGGAACAGAGAGAGAGATATCGAGAAAGTGGGGGAACAGAGAGAGAGGCATCGAGAAAGAGGGGGAACAGAGAGAGACATCAAGAAAGAGGGGGAACAGAGAAAGAGACATCAAGAAAGAGGGGGAACAGAGAAAGAGACATCAAGAAAGAGGGGAGCAAGGAGAGGGTGAGAAAGTAGAATAAAGAGGAAAAAGATGGGAAGAATGATAGGGGAATGAGGGGAAAAAGAAAGGCAAAGTGTGGGAAAGGGAAGAGAGACCACTTTTTTCGGGGGAAACAAAAGGAAACAACAGAGTTTAACTCTCTGGAAAAGTTTTCGCTTAACAGATTTTTCGAGTACTATTTTGCAGTCATTATTCCACTTCACATGTATAAAATTAACATTTCACAAAGTTATTGAGAGTATTGCCTAATTGGTTTAAGCATCATTTATCCTATTTCTTTGTTCTGATTTCTCATAGTTTAACATCCCAAAAATTGTTTTGCTAAAATTTTAAGCTATAAAAAAAAAAGTAGAAAAAACAGATGATGGCAAACTGATTGTAATATTAGTAATTTATGCTGGAATTATTATATGCCTTTATTTTTATTTCAGCATCCTCATCTTGATTGTTCTACTCACAATGTTTCTGCCATTTACACCCTACATCTAGCTTCCTTCAACTGTCTGTCATTATGCAGGTAACCCTGTCAGACTTTTCAAATGGACCCACAGGAATTGATTGTTCTCATGCTGCTTTTTATGGATAAGGGACATATCAGTTTGTCACTAGTCTATTTGCTTTTGTGTTCAGTCAGTTAAGTGCCATGCATGATACACACTTGGGCGATCATGTCTCGAAAGAGACATGACTGACTGGGTAGAAGATTATCCCGCAGTAGGTTGCCATTGCTTTCTGTGGTAGACTGGTTGCTGACCAAGGCTATAGAACCCAATCTGCCCTGTTATTTAACCTATAACTGGAAGGAATAGACGGATTAATACCTTTCCCAAGGGTATTTGCGCGTAAGTGAATGCAATGAATTCAGCTCGAATTTGAACTCGGCTCCGCGATTTCTTGTTCCAAGCTGATATCCAATGCATCACAATGCACAGCCTTTGTGTTGCATTGCCTTTTTCTCTCAAAATATGACCTAACCTAACCCAGTGACTCAACCTATGACTGTCAGGAAGCCAGACATGTTTTTACCAATGAGTTAATCCACAAAGAAATGCTGATTGATTTCATTCTGCAGTGGTTAATGAACATCCTTTAATCTCCATAAATGACTGGCTATATCAACATCTGACTCTGGATTACAGCATGTTGTTTCAACTTTATCTTTAGAGGTTGAATAGGTTTTCTCCATCTACAACTGTATAGGATGGAATACACACATTTCTTGGTCACATTCTCTTCTGAGGAAGGTTCCTTTGGTAGAGATCTCTGATGTATTAAACTACTTTTGAATTTTGTCCTGATGTATAGGCTGCAAATTCTATGAATGTTTCTGAATGTACTTTTTGTGTACGATAGACCATGGCAGATCTTTATTGCTATCCATAAAAAGATGTTTCTGATACTTATCTATTGGCATTCATTCAGGTTGCCATTTATGAGGAATAGAAAGTGGAATGAGAACAATCATCATAAATTGATTAATTTTCTTTAAAATACCCAGAAGATTATCAAGTAGATACTTGAAGAAGATTGAAGAGTACAATAACAAAATATTCTCAGTACAGGGTGTAGCAGAAATACCTCCCACATTTTAAACTGTCACCTGTGTGATGCTAGTGAGCTTAGGCAAGTGGTAATGAGGTTGACATCTAGCTAATGTCTTAACATTGTTTTTTTCAGATACCCTCAATTACCATCATGGTTTGAACATATGTATACCAGTGCTGTTAAAACATTTTTTAAGACTGGTGAATCTGTAAATTTCACTAGAAACTAGGAAGAAAATTTGTTACGTGCTGTCTGTCTTTCAATATGACAGTGAATGCTGGACAATACCATCAAAAATGAAAGAAAAACTTGAAGCAACTGAAATGTGGTTCTACAGAAGGATGCTGCAAATATCATGGACCGAGCATGTGAGCAATGATGAGGTCTTGGAAATGATGGAAACAAAAAGGGAATTAATACTGAGCATCAGGAAGAGACAGCTGAAGTTCCTGGGACATGCAATGAGGAAGGAGGGCTTGGAGAATCTGATACTAACAGGCCAGATAGAGGGAAAAAGAAACAGGGGAAAGCAATGGATAACATATTTGAAAGACCTAATCAGGTGGATGATGGAACGAGGATTGCATGGTGTAACAGGAGAAGGCATGCTCAGAGCCACCAGGGATAGGAAACATGGAAGGCCATGATTGCCTACGTCCTGAAGAGACAGGGCACATAGAAGAAGAATCTGTAAATTGCAACAGAGTTTTCCATTGTCACTTCATGTTATGTCAGAATGATGCTGTCCCAGAACAAAAATCAATACTGCTATGGGTTGAAAATTTCAGAGCCACAGGTTTAGCACTGAAAAGAATGTCACCTGGAAGACCTTGAAGAGCTCAAACTTCCAGGTGATGGAAAACTTCACAGAAACTCTCTACAACAGTGTATGGTGGATAGAGGCAACCATATGAAAGATATTTTTAAAATAAAATGAATAAAATCTGTAACCTTTTCTAAAAACAACAGTGAAATGATTTTTTAATAGAAGTTACCTTGGTCTTTTTTGCCAACCTTTTAAATATAGTAGGTATTTCCACCATACCCTGTATAACAACCAAGATGATCATATTGATCCAAATATATAGGTACATATCTGGTTGAAAGGAATATTCACATAACTTGTAGCACATTAAATTTATTTAGAAAACCACAAAAACTTTCTTTTGAACCAGAAATTTGTACTTGGGAAAATGCCAAGTTGAAAAAGCTGTTACTTATTTTGTGATTAATTGGAGTAAATAGACTAAACTATCGCCCGGTTCACACTCCACCCACGTCTATTGAACAGGTTAAGAGGCTCATCCCTTGTTTCCTGTTTAGGATGTGGTTTCTGGCTTTCTCTTTTCCAATCTTTTCACTATTACGCAGCCCCCTGCACATCAGTGGTGTTACCACCTTGTTCGGGGTGATATGATTAAAAAAAAAAAATACAACAATATGATTGAGTATAATTTGCAATAAGATAATAGTAAAAATAAGTCAAATAAGTATTTAAAGCATAAACTTGAGTTTAGTGCTCCAAAAACATAAATATGCTATTCAAGTCATAAACTAGATTTACATTGTTCATAGCACCTTTCACAATGAAAACAGTTATAAAAAAATTAATATATATTCTCTGGAGTATATACAATGAACAACATGGTGTACTGAACTCAGATATTCTTAGCAGTATGTTTGTTTAATCAGTAACAGGTTTTAAACCTGCAACTGTCGAACAGAATTTCATGATTGGTGCTCAAATATTCAATGAAATAAACTAATATCTAATTAACAGTGTTTCTCAAATATTGAACATCTGAGGTTTTCATGTAATTACTAACAATGAACACAGTTTGATGACATACTGACTTCATAAATATAATTTTCAAAGAATCTTTCATTAATATTAATTTTCATAATCTCCTGACATGCCAGTTGAGACTGGTAGTTGCAACACCCTGCCAACTTTGATCTTCAAAAATTTAAATGCAAAGTCAATCATTATATACTGTCTTCCTGATTACTCTTCTATTGCTGTGGTTCCTTAATAATATTTCTATTTTCTAATACTTTCACACCCAGTGTCTTCATGGTTTTACTGCTTTGCAGATGGTGAATGTTTTTTTGTTTTTCTTTTAATCTTTAACTTTGAACAAATTGCAAAAATATAACAAACTGGGATGTTATTTAATAAACATGTATCAATATTTTTTTCCTGCTTTTTTTCTGTGATATAATTTTTACTTCAAAAACTAATAGTTAGTCTTCAGTTATTCATCTAATGTGGTTATAATAACTTTCAATAGAATTACAAACCAAAATGGTCAAATACTGATATATACAATGAAATATATTAAAATAGAAAAAAATTTTGGTAAGGGTGATTTTCTTTGACCTTTAAAGTTTATCCCTCTGAAAGAAAATATCGAAAAATAAATATTTCTAATGGTGATTAGCATGCCAGAACAAAATTGAATATTTCACAAATGGCTACTCATAAATCACTAAGAAAACTATATATTTTTCAGTCTAATGTTTTAGTATAAAAAAAGTTAATGAACAAAAACACAAATCCAATTTAAGAGAATTTAAAAAACAAAAAACTATGAACAGTAATTTTCTATTTACACTGTTTAAAATGCTTGGACTGTTACTCTCATCTCTATTGTCATATTCACATTTTGGCTGTTGTAAATTCCAGCCTTCTTCAGATAATTGGAATTTCGACCTGAACCCTTTAATTTTGTCTAATGGGGAAACATCTGGAAGAGACATGGCATATGAAACTAGATCAACTTACTTTGGTAAACAAAATAAAGAGTTTCATTTAAAATTCTAATCATCAAAGCATAAAATAGCTGAGACATCATGAATATGACAACAAAGATGAGGATAACAGTCCAAACTAAATCGTTACAATACCTAATCTCAGAAATATAGACAGTAATTTTTTAGAAAACAAATTCTGATAATATATTCTCAACAAAAGTTTGATATAAAGATCTTTCTTTTTAAGAAGAATTTAATGAATGAAATTTAATAGTAAATTAAAAACAATCATGCAGTACTATATTCAATGTACAACAAACAAAGCAGGAAATACAATTTACATTCCAGATAATCACAAGAACAAAACACATAATAAACAATCCAAATATTATAAAATTTCAGTTTTGTCAAATAGAAAGAATGATATATGTTTAAATAGAAACAAACTTCATGGTTATTTGGTGAAATTTCATTCATGCATGCAAGATAAGTATTATATGTTTTTAATGAGTTAATCTTGAAAGTGAGATGAATTAGCTTCAAAATTGGTGAATATAATGTAAAGTTAATGTATCAGAAGCTGGTTGATGATTTCCAGACTTTTTTTTATCATAAGTCTTTCGCCTATAAATTCTTGGGTTTACACAGAGATTAACAACTCTATCAAAAATAATGATTGAGTGCAACAAAACCAGAGATGATTCTTTTTAGACTAATTTAAATACTTATTTAACTACAATTTAAACATTTACACCAATCATTTTCCTTCCTCTTCCTACTACTGTATTTCATTGTAGACAGTAAATACTTCAGTCTACTATGTTTGTATCTAAGGTGATCACTATTATACATCTTTTATTTTATACAATAACCACAATTTAAGTAGCTAGTGTAAACTCTACATTTGGATATTTCTGATGAAGATGAAGTTTTTGGAGGCAAAAAAAAAAAACCCCAAAAAAACAAAAACATATTTCTCAGCCATAATCATAAGATGCCCATGAAATAAATTAAGATTGCAAATTGTTCTAGACATGCAAATGCCATCACATATGCAGATTAGCTGCTTATAAAAGAAACTCTTTCAAAGTGGGAACCCTACATGGAACAATTACTTCATTAATACAAGGACTGCCTAAAGTTTACTCTCATGTATGTCTAATTTTGGCTTTTGACAGAGTAAAAAAAGAAAAAATACTATGATATTAAACTATATATATATATATATATATATCAGAGTGAATATAGAACGAAGAAGTCTTTCCACGTCCAAAACATTAATTTAAATGGTACTTGATATATAATATACGATATAGAGCTGTGAATATTTATTATAAATTGTATATTAGAACATGTACATAACTTCTCTAGATATAATCGCTATGAGGGCGCAATCGTTTGGAATCTGGAATAGCAGTGCTTCGTCAGGTGAAGCACTGCTATTCCAGTGCTGAAACAATTATAATCATAGCGATTATATATAGAGAAGTTATGTACATGTTCTAAAATACAATTTATAATATATATATATATATATATATATAAAAATGAAAATGGTGAAAATATTTTGGCCTATTAAATGATGAAAAAAGAGAAGTTGCCACATTCTGATTTGTGAAGAGTTCTAACACTTGTCAAACTCTGTGTCTTCAGGCATAGGTCAACTCAGTTAAGATTATGTCTTTGGGCAGAGGCTCAGCTGAGAAAAATAGACAAGCCTGATTCTGTGTATGCAGTAGCTGAGGTATTTTTGGTTGAGTGTATGGGGGGGCTTGGAAACCCTGTGCTAAAAACTGACTTTGTGTCAGATCCCACTTCAGTGGGGAGGACTTGACAAACGATTCAAGTAAAATATCTAAAAAAAAAAAATTATGCATGATTGAATACATGTAAACGAGTTGAATGATAAAAATTTTATTTTCTTATTGACATTTCTCTTTTATGTGAGCATTACCAAAACAATTAAAAAACAAATCCATGAAAAAGTCATTGCTATAGCAACACTTCTATATAAAAACACTAAATTTTCTTTGTACAAATCTCATGAATTTGTTCAATATCTTTTTCAATTTTATCAATTAAAAATTTTTAAAGCAAGCTATAGCATTTTTATATAGAATGGTTACCATGATATTCTTTCCTTACATTTTTTTTACCAGTTTTGTTTTGATAGTGCTAATATAAAAAAGGAATGAAGCATCAACAAGAAATTGAAGATTTTTAACATCCAACTAGTTTATATATATATATATATATATATATATATATATATATATATATACTAAGAATAATTAAACATTTATTCCTCACTGTTCAATGCTCCATGGAGTTACATTCAAATAAAAATTATCATAAATTTATAATTATTCTTAGTATAAAATTTAGCTCTGTTATTTAAATCAAGGATGGTTTTATTAATACTACCAGCACTCACATAGCACTATTACACACACACACATTTTTTATATATATATATATATATATATATATATATATATAAATTAAATTTTCAAAATTCAAAAATGTTGAATGAACATTTCAACATGAAATCCCTAAGAGAGATCTCAAGTCTGCTCAGCAAGTCTAAATCAAGATGAAAAAAATAAGATTAAAAAGAGAAATAAATAACGGTTAGGATTTGAGAAATATACGTCACAAAAAGAATTTTTGAAAATCAGTCTATTTTTGGTTTTTACTTTTTGATAGAGTTGTAAGTGAAAGATGGGAAAATTTGGCATGAGAGCGTATGATTCAGCCCAAGTAGCAGATCTTGTAGGTTTATATTTTAGATGTTCTAAGTAGGTTCTTAGACCCAAAACAAATAGGCCTATATCGGGATGATGGATTAATATTTATCCCTAATTCCAATGTGCCCTATACAAATAAAATACACAAAAAAATAATTAGAACCCTAAATTACCTCGGTTTTAAGGTTGAAGTTACTTCTAATCTTAAAATTGTAAACTATCTAGATATCACCCTTAATTTAAATGATGGATCCTACCAGCCATTTCTCAAAGACAATAATTCTCCCACTTATATTAATATTTTATCCAACCACCCCAAAAATATTATAAAACAGATACCCAATATAGTGAATAATAGAATTAACCCATTATCATCCAACATAAAAACTTTCAACGCAAGTTAAGATATTTACAATAAGGCCCTTCAAAAAAGCGGATATAAGAACAAATTAACATAATAAACCTACAATAGACCCTGAATCATCTAAAACTAAAAATAAAAGAAACTGTAGAAAAAGGAAGATAATTTGGTTTAACCCTCCTTATTGTAAATTAACTAATATCAATATTGGTAAATATTTTCTCAAATTAGTAGACAAAAATTTTAATAACAGTAATCCTTTACAGAAAATTTTTAATAGGTACACCCTTAAAATCAGCTATTTTTGTACCCCTAATATAGACAACCTCATTAATTCCCATAATAAAAGTATTGTAATGAATTTACATAATACTGATTCTGGGTTCAGAAGTTTGAATGAATGCAGCTGTAGCTCTGTGGACGCCTGCCCGGTGGAGGGCAAATGTAAATCCACCCAGGTGATTTTTGAAGCCCGCATTTCTCCATCAAACAACAAAAATAACTACCGAACTTATATTGGTATGTCCACTGGATCTTTTAAGCAGAGGCTTTATAACCACAGGTATTCTTTTTCAAACCTGGGTCAAAAATACCAGACAGCTCTTTCATGGATATTCTGGAAAATGAAAGAGGAAGGACTGGATCCTGTAATTAGCTGAAAACGAATAGGTTCAGTCTGTATTCCAAGGAATTTTCATGATAGGTGCTGTCTGTGTTTGCTAGAAAAATTTTAATATTGAAGTATCCTTACCAGCACCTGCTCCTGAATTTTAGAAGGGAATTTATTAGTAAGTGCTGCAATAAAGCTAGTTTTATGAATACTTAAATTTTAAATCCCTAATTTTTACATTTTAGGATATTAAAAATAAAAATATAAAATTTAATGATTTTTGATAAATTAATTTAATTTTAACTTTAAATTGTAGTTTAACCCCTCTATTTTCCTCTCCCAGTCTCCTTTAATTGTCTATCTTTATAAAATATGGATTCTTTTATTAAACCCCTTTTTCCTGTTAGTATATATCTTTCTAATAACTTTTTTCACATCATAAATTTTACAAATTTTCTCGATATAAATTTTTAAAAAATTTATATCAAAAAAAAATTTTTTTTTAATTTTTTCCTTTTCTTATTTCTATTTTTTCCCCTAATATACTTTTTCAAATAAGTCTCTTTTTTCTAAAACTTTAACCCTTTTAAACATTTAAAGTTAAGTTTGTTTTGACATGTATCCAGCGTTTTTTATTTGAAAATTTTTCCTTTTCTTTTCTTTTTTTTAATTTTTTTTATATATCCTGCCCCTTTCCTTTCTGTTCTGTTTTGTTTAACTCAATTCTCAATTTAACAACCTCCCCCTCCTTAACCTTTTTTCGTTTATTAAGCTAGACATGCCAAATTTTCCCATCTTTCACTTACAACTATCAAAATGTAAAAACCAAAAATAAACTTATTTTCAAAATTTTTTTTTTGTGACGTATATTTCTCAGATCCTAACCTTTATTTATTTCTCTTAATATTATTTTTTTCATTTTGATTTCGACTGTTGCTGAGGAGACGTGAAATCTTTCTTAGGGATTTCATGTTGAAATGTTCATTCAACATTTTTGAATTTTGAAAATTTATTTTAATTTATATTGGCTCTGTAATTTTAATTACATTGAGCTCTCCTCCTGTATCATTTTTTAATATTAAAATGTTTAAAATTTTAAATATTAATTAGGATCAGGTTCTTGGAATTTATCTTCCTACTTTTCCATTTTGGATTAAAGTAATTTAATAATATATATATATATAGCATGCATTGGATAAATTGTCAAAATTACCAAAAAATGAAAATAACATTCATTTTAACAGATATACTAAAATTTCACAAAAATATCTTGAAATACTAAAGAGTAAATTTATTCAATAAAACTACCATTGACTTAAACTATGGCCCTCAGGCAACTTTGGAATCCTTTGTAACTCTCTTAGATGGTCTCCTTGTTTATGTTGCTGAATGCATCCATAAAATTTGCCTTCAGTTCATCTTCAGTGTTACAAGGAGTTTTGCCAGTCACTCACTGAACTGCACTTCGCCCATAATAATTAAGGGAGCTGCAGTCTGGGGAGTTAGGTGGCCAAATGTGAGGGGGTGATGTGGTTGCAGAAATTGTCTGACACCCGTGACTGGGTTATCTTGCTTGTGTGCAGAGTCCTGTTGCAGCCACCCTCTTGATCCATAGCAGCACTACCTCTCCAAGGCGCATGATGTAGGCCTCTGTGTTTAGTCTGAGGCCCTCACCAACAAATTCAGGAGTTCTTTTATCAGAACAATCAGTGAGTTTTCTGAGCTGATGTACCTTCATAACCACCATCAGACTCATCCATCTCTTTCCTAATTCTTTGCACTGTCCTCACATTGACATCGAAACACTCCATAATGTTTATATTAGAGCATCCGACGTGAATGCAAAGCAACACAGCAAGTCATTTTCAAATTTCTGGCAGAGTGAATTGTGCTATGGTGCTCTTTTTCTCAGATGATGCCCAACTGACCCTACTATATTGTACAGTCAACAAAGTCAAAAACAAACAATGCACAAAATTAAAAATATAAAATTGTAATTATTTATCCATCACACCCTGTTTTTCTGAAGAATTAACAAAATATGTTCTTGGAGTAAAATTCCGTAATTATTCCATGAATTATTTACCTAATGTGTAAAGTAAAATCATTATAATGATTGGAGAACATCTTACAAGAAAGGTGATAAAAATGACTTTTCTATGGTAGCCATTATTAAGGAGAATTATAAAATCAGATAACAACGATGAAGAAGAAAATATACTGAGTATTAATTTTGGCTATTTTCAAATATCAAAAACAAGATTAGTATACCTACTGCTATTTCCGAATTGTTCATATTATCAAGTTTAGTGTTAGAGACTGAAAAATTTAAACTGAACCAGGAATCTTTGCCACTTAGTTATGAGTTACTCTAACTTGATGTAGTAATTAAGAGAGCCAAAAAGGTTTTAAAAAATATCCAAGTGATTTCTTTCAATAATTACAAAAATGTGACACAGACCTAAAGTTGAACACAATAGTTCAAGCTGTAAAATAAGATAAGGATAATAGTCCAAATAATTCATGGAATAATTTTTATTTTTTTGCTTAATTACAATGAATATCAAATGGATTATGTCATGATTGACAGGTTGGTTCTTCACAGTGGCTGAACAAATTAGATTCAATTTATAATAAGAGCCTGAACTATATATATATATATATATTACAAATTTTAACGAAACTTGGTTATAAACAACCGACAATTTGAAATGAATTGTTTGAACATTATTTTTTATCGATACTCATATTTAAGTAGATATTCTGTTTTTTAATTAAACAGTATTATATATTTATATCTACTGGCCTGATTATTTACGATAAATTTTTATTATGAAAATGTATGTCATTCGGCAGGATTTGAACCTGCGACCCCTATCTACATAGGGGAAGCTACCACTTGATCTGGCAACGTTTTAGACTGCTTGACCACGAATGACCTCCAGTCTAAACAAGGTTTTAATTTGTGGTATTGATAAAAAATAATGTTCAAACAATTCATTATATATATATATATATATATATAAAGAGAGAGAGTTAAATGAAAATCAAATATGGATTGGAATCTGGCAGAATAAGCTAAAGGACAAATAGGAAACATATCTACCGTTTCTCATTTACTGAAGTTTCATCAAAGATTGAGAGAAAACAGTCAAGAAGACAGAACTTGTCAAGATACTGACTAGTTCTGCCTCCTTACCTGTTTTCTTTCACTTTCTGATGAAGCATTAATAAATACGAAACATGGTAGATTGATGTTTTTTTATTTGTTCTTTATCCTACCATATATATGGTAGGGTTCTGATAATAATGTATGGAGAAAGTTTTTCTTTTTTTTTTGTACTTCTAAATCAGTAACATAAATAGTAACAAGATTTAACTAACTCTTAATTTGCAGTCCCATTTTTTTTTAACCAAAAGCTGTACCTGCAGGTGCTGATTGCTTAAATGCATTTTTTTTATATTAGCATTTAATGAGGCATATTGGGTTATGATTATATGAAGGGTTTAGGTGAGTTGCATTTACATATGTGAATGAATTGAAGGAATGAAGATGAGACAAATGAAAGAATGAATAAAAGCAAGATGCAAAAAAATAAAGAAGGTTCAGCCAGTTATTTTTTAGAATTCTTAATCCAAGCATAAAAAAATTCAATTTTTAGCATTGGCCTGAATGATGATTATAGATAACTAATGTAAGACTTAGATTCATTGTAAGAGAAAAGAAGAAGCTCCTTAAGGTTGAGTTATATATAGGAGTGAATCTTACAATGTGGTTGAGTTCTTCAATTTGGCCTTCTTTCCTGTGTATAGTGGTCAGCAATTCCTACACAAAAAATGTCCATAAAAATGAAAATAACGTCTGTTATGCAACCTCCCTTTCGAAAAGGTTGGGTGATAATGAAAAAAAGAAAATTAAATAAAATCCCTTTAATCAGTCTTATATTCTGGTGATCAATCACAACATTACAAGCAATAAAAGGAAAGAACAGGGGAAATCATGAAAGGCAGATGTATAAACAGAGCTGTATTTTATATATATATATATATATATATTAATAAATATACGTATTATCCTAAGTCTATGCCACAACTCGGCGTTTCATGTGTTATGCAATCATCATTCTGATGACAAACTGTCAGTTTGAAATATGCACCTAATGACTGCATAACACATGAGTCTGAGCTTGAGTTTTTGTTTAACAGCATATCAGCCTCTGTGGGTTATTTAATGCCAAAAGGTGGGGTTTTAAGGTATTTTTTTTAATGTTCGATTATAGTGAGAAGGTTGATTTAGTCAGAATTTAATGAAAATTTATTGTTTTTATTCTTTTTTATTTTAGAAAACTGAAAATGTCTTCTAGCTTTGTATCCAAAAATGTTTTGCTGAGAATATTTTTTTTTACTTCAAAAATGTGTTATGGTAATAATTTTTTTCAAAAATGCATTGTTGGTAATATTTTTCCTTCAGAAATGTATATTTTTCTATAAAAGTCTACTTTTTAGTTTAAATTTTTATAAAAGTCCATTTTTTACTTTAATAGTGTTTTGACCATATATGGGACCCTAACAGGTGCTACCACTCTGGGTCAGGGTGGACCTGAGAACAACAGCAATTAAGAGGTGGTTCCATGCTCCTCACAACACCCCAATCAGAGGCCTTGCTGCCAAATGCAGTTTACCGTCATGCCAAAGACAGCATAACACATGAAACTCTGAGTCATGCCATAGACATAGGATAATATGTATATTTATAAAAGTATATATTATACAGCTCTATTCATACATTGAGCACTGTTTTATTAACACCTGAGTAATAGTACTATACATATGTACACCCTCCTCATATGTAAATTTATTGATTTATGTCTATATATATATACAATTTCATGCTAACTTCCTGAGATTATTACTTCAGTGGAAAATCAAATAATACTTTTTTCTTACTACATAAAAAAATTAAATAGACTATAAAAAATTAAGTGCATGTACACACAAATGCTACACACTTTTTTCTTCAAATATGAAAATTTAAAAAAACTTTAATGATGCAGTAAATTATGCAGCATGATTTTGATTAACTGCATTACTTAGATTGATTACTTTACTACTTATATAAATGTAAAAGCAGCCTTAATTGGCAATAATACAAGTGATAGATGACTATGAAAAAGACACTTGATTATTTGCAGCTAATTAGTTTAAATTATAAACTATTGTTTGCACTATATAGCAATAATTGCAAGTAAAATAATACACTAGAATAAGTAAACAAGTAATCATGTTAAGTTCTCTAAATATCAGTGAATTGTAATAAATGGCAAAAAAGAAACTTATTTCATTTAAAGCTAAATATTGGCATCTGTTTACTTGATGTATATTCATTTAGCTTCTGCCATCACCATATCTGGAGTTATAAGAAGAAATCAGAGTTTTTTTTCTCTAAGTTTCTAGTAAATATTACCCATGATATGTATGACAGTTATTTTTTTTTTAAAGCTTATCAACCTTCTTGATTGTAAGAATTTTTTTTTTAGAGATAGTGATTTACTGATACAAGTTTTAATATTTAACTGAGGGGGGTAGAGAAGATGGAGTTATATCTTCCTAAGGGCAAATGGATGTAAATAAGAGATGGGTAATTTATGGCCTGCAGAGTTTTCAATGGTCCACAGAAGCATTCAGGAAAAATCTTGAAATCTAACATTTTCTTCAACTTTTGGTAAAAGTTAGTGCCGAGGCTAACTTGAACCAAAAATTATTCCATTTTCTATTGAATCACTTTGTCCACATCTACACACATCAGTTTTTGGTTTTTTCATGATGTTGCTTTGAACAATTATGTCACTCCCTAGCTTGGTATACAGGGAGTGAAAGCTAAATGAGCATGGTTGGAAGAAAACTTGTTGCCCTTGGTTATACGGCCTTAGCTTGTTAGTTTAGATATATACTTTTTTATGTTTTTGCTTTATTTGTTACATATATTACTTATATAATTTACATTTACACTTCACATTAAATGAAATATTTATGTAAACTAATGAATATGAACAGTTTTAGAAGATACAGATCTCTGCTAAACATGGCCTACTTAAAGTGGTCCCTCAGTCAAATTAATTACCCACTCCTGATGTAAGTGAATATAATGAACACGACTGGAGTTGGAACTTGACTCTGATTTCCAATTCCAAACCATTATCTATTACACCACCTGATATTCCCAAGCAATCATCCATCAAGGTACTGACCAGGCTCAACACTGCTTATCTTCAGTTATTAGACAAGAACCAATGTTTCAACATAGTATGGCCATAAGCCCCATGATATAAGTTGACATAAAAAGCAGGTTACTGTATGTGATAATTTATTTGATCCGCTTTCTAATCCAAATATTAAAATTTCATAAATTTGTTTTGAACTGAATAAAAAGAAGAATATGGATCAGTCAGTTAAGTGCCATATGTGATACACACTTAGGTAATCATGTCTTGAAAGAGATATGACTGACTGGGCAACAGATTTTTCCACAGTTGTTTGCCATTACTTTCTGTGATAGACTGGTTGCCAACCAAGGCTGTAGAACACAATCTGTTCTGCTATTTAATCCGTAGCTGGAAGGAGAAGAGATGGATTAATACTTTTCTCAAGGGTATTAGCGCATTAATGAATTCAACAAATTCAACTGGAATTCAAACTCGACTCTCCAATTTTGAGTTTGAATTCTAGTCAAATATGGAAAATGTTCCAATAACATTTATAAATACTCCCTGTGAAGATTAGATTGGTGGGATATTTGTGCTTTTCCTACTCATAAAGATGTTTATTCAATAACTACTTATGTATCAAAAATCATTTCTAATTAACGGATTAAAGGAAAAAAAAAACTCCTAGAATGAGTCAAGGATGATGAGCAGAGAAAAATGACCAAGAAAAAATAGGTCTTTCATCTACATAGGAAGAATCTGGGCCAATTGTTCAATTTTGTAGATTTGCTTCTCAGAAGTGTTTAAAATTCTGGAGTTATTTTAAGATTTTTTATTAAACCATGCAATGTGGAAATGTATCATCCAAAAATGTGTTCTGGGTTAATGAGGAAAAACAAAAAAAATGTTAACTGCAGTTTGAGTGAATGAAATGAATTGGGGTACCAAGTCTAAGATCAGCTGCTAAAAGAAAAAAGTCTAACTTTCCAAGTTTAATGATAAAATGTAGCCAAATATTACTGGATAAATAACATAGTATGATATCAAACTGGACAGAAATATAAATCTTGTCAACCATTTCCAATAATGAAAAAGTTGATCAGTAACAATTCTGTTTAACTAAATTATTGCTTTTTTGATAAAATATTTTTTTTGTAGTTTGTCTTGCTGCTCTTTATTAAAATGACTTTTTTTTAGGACTGTTAATTAAAAAAAACAATGAAAATTTTAAAATGAGTGAAGTAGCTCCAAAGTGGAAGGCTTGATTTATAATATATATATATATATAAATAAAATAAATTGAAGATTTATCAAAGATGCTTTTTATCCAGTTTCATCCATTTTATTTTAGATTATATATATATATATATATATATATATATATATAATCTAAAAAGAAATGGATGAAACTGGATAAAAAGTATCTTTGATATATCTTCCATTTATTTATCAGAGGGAATGGCAGAGTGTAAGCAGAAGAACAAACAGAATAATATGATAATTGTTGAATAAAAAGGAATCTTAGCAAAAAGATTTCTGTCTTATAAATCATATATATTAACTAGTTTACCCAAAGCATTGAGAACTGGTTACAGTATTTTAGTAATTTTTCAACTGCATTGTTTATATTTTCCACCTGAAGAATCTAGCATTAACTATTAATTAACTATTGTCTGAATTTTGAGTAATTAAATAAAAATTAAATTAAATTTCTAAATCTAATATGAAATAAAAATCAATATATTATTAACCTGATCCTGTTTACTTATTAATGAGATACTTCATCGTTATGGTAACATAAGGCATGTTCACTTATTGGCATCAAGTCGTGCTTCTTGTTACTATAACAATGGAAGTCAGTAAGTAAGAGAGATCAGGTGACATGACCAATGAATATATATAGTTAAATTATGCTTTTTTTATGATGGGTGTTTTTTTTTTAATGTTAAATAGAAAAAACTAATTTTTTTAATAAAAACAAAAAACTAAATAAAAACAATTAAAAAAATAAAACAAACACAAAAAAGAAAATAAGGTATTTCCCTGCCAGCCTGTAACCCTTAGTTTTTTCAGTGGCCTTCGAACTTCACACACACACACACATATATATATATTTATTTATTGGCTTTTGATAAAACAAAAAGATAATACACATATTTTATATATTGTTTACATTAAACAAGAATAAGCTTGCAGTTTCTTGCTACTGTTATAGAATGCATAATCTGGCCCAAAATGGCAAACAACTGTCAAAATTTTGACGACCTGAACTGAGTGGTTTAAACTCCATGGATGTAGAGTTTTGATTATCTTCAAAATTCTGTGTCCCTTCAGGACATAGGCAATTATGGCCTTCCATATCTCCCTATCCCTTGTAGCTCTTAACACCCTTTCTCTTATTACCTCTCCAAAACCCTGCTCTGCCATTCATTTGCCAATCAAGCAATCAATCAATCTCTCCCCCCCACTGCTATCTGACCTGTGAGTATCAGATTCTTCAAGCCCATCTTCCTCATTACATGGTCCAGGAACTTCAGCTACAGACACGTTTAGTTGAAAGAATAGAAGGATAAAGATGTTTCACTATTCACAGATTTCTTAGTGAGACAGGCCACCACATGGTGGGGGCAAGTCACTGACCAGTCTAATAAGATTTATCCTTTCTATCTTCCTCTTACTCTCTATAAACCTCTCTCTTCCCCAAAAAAAAACAAAAAACAAAACAATGCTATGACTACTACTTTCTCTCATAAAATATAGCAAGTAAATAGTTAGGGCCTTGAAGCTAGTCAGTTAAGTGCCATATGTGATACACACTTGGGCGATCATATCTCAAAAGAGACATGACTTACTGGACAGAAGATTACTTTCTGCATTCATTGGTTGGTCTACGGCTATATCGTGTTGAATATACCGGTTCCCGTCTAATCACTGAAGTTAAGCAACATCGAGCCTGGTCAGTACTTAAATGGGTTACCATTTGGGAATACCAGATGCTGTAAATGTAAGAAACAAGAATGGTTCACAGGTCCTCCAGGTTTGGAGGTTAGGTGCAGGACTAACAAACCTGCATCGTAAAAAACAGTTTGTTACAGAAACAGCAACAAAAAGTTGCTGCTCTATGTACCATCTGGGTGTGATGGATAAATGATGATGATGATTCATTGGTTGCCAACCTAGGCTATAGATTCCAATCTGTCTTGTTATTTAACCCATAACTGAAGGGAAGAGACAGTATAATATCTTTCCCAATGGTATTTGCACGTAAGTGAATGCAAGGAATTCAACTGGAATTCAAACTCGACTCCCTGATTTCTCGTTCTGAGCCAATATCCACTGCACCACCCACACACACCTTGAAGTTCAAGGCAACACAAAATGTAGCACTACAGAAAGAGGCAACTAAAATAGAAAATAAAGCAGAGTAAAAAAACTATTTTTTCAAACTAAAAGCTGTTATTCTAAAAAAAATACACAGAAATTATTGCTGTTTATAATAGCAATCATCCTCTCTATAATAATAAAAACTGTTGTGTGTGTGCATGTATATATATATATTTCTCTCCTATCCCACTCACGGAAAGAGACTATAGCAAGGCAGCATTAGCTCAGTTCATTCTCTTTACTCCCAGTTATTAAACCTCTTGCTGTATGTTTGCTCTTTAACAGTGCCTTATTATTTTATATTTTGTGATAATTATGTTGTGGAGTTGTAAAGAATATATATATATAAAAACATAAACCTGTAGGTAATATCAGGCAGATTTTAGTCAACAATACAATAATCCTTACTCATACACACAGTAAAAAGAACCTTCAGATATGTACATTAAATCCAAACAACCCACACTTAATAAAATCACGTTCAAATCCGGTCATAACATATTACATTGCATTTGAATACATGGTTCTGTTGTCATTTCGCGCTATCACGTGGTGTGACATCATAGAACCACATTGCAAATTTGCGAACTGCGTTTGTTATTTTTGGTAACTATCACCATTGCCTAGTGGAGTTTTATGTCAACACAAAATAAAATTGTCGGTGATGGTGGATGTTATTGTATTACCGTCTTAATAACCTCTCTGAAGATGGCTCATATGAGCCAAAAGCTTAGAACCAAATTAATAAAAAATTATCTAAATGTTGGAGAGTTCTTGTCATTATTTTCAACTAAAATTAAAGCCAAAATATGACTTTTAGAATGGCTCATGATTAAACATAATAAACATTCATTGTCTCTTATATTTAACAGTATATGTTTAGAAAATTATTTGCTGCCTCGATACAATATATATATATATATATATATATATATATATATATAGTTCCTTTCAGTCATGCTCAGGGGTTTGGATTATTGTTTTTTTGCTTATGTTTTAATGTAAGATACTCAATAGTAGGTACATCAATATATATTTTGCCAACATTTTAGATGGTATATTCATATATTTTATCATCATTTTTGACAACTCAGGCCCACTCGTTTTTATTTTTTTTAAAATTGTTTCACCCCGAGCAAGGCATTCCACTGCCACTGTAGAGCAGGGGGTTACATAGGGTCGAGGGAGTGATGGGAAAGGATGGTTAAATATAGGAAATGTTAGAAGGAGGGTGATAGAAAGGGTACCGAGAATGAGGGCTGGCTAGATGCTGAGAGTGTTTGAGAGAATAGATGCAAGTTAGCATGTTAGGAGGTGTCTATTGACCTTACATTTAAACTCCTGGAGATTGTAACCATCAAGGAAGCAATCATGTGGAAGGGAATTCCACAGCCAGGAAGTGCAAGAAAAGAAACTGTTGGAGAAGAAGTTGCAGTTGCATTTTATCAGTCTTCAGGTTTTGGATTGGTTGTTGTTCTTTTCTGTATTTTCCATGATATTGTTGGTGTGATTTGGGTTTTGTTTTTAATTTCCTAAATATACTTAAAAAGCATTGTGCTTTCGCATATTTACTCTTTGTGAAGAATGTTTTGTTTGTGTAGTTTGTTTGTTTCCAAGGTCCTTCTGTTACTTCTATGTATATTTGTTCTTCATTATCTAGTGATTTTACCGTCGGTTGGTATATTACGTTGTTTCGTAAACAATTACTGTTTAAGGAACATTCATTCCTTAGTCTGCAGTTACACATCGGTATAATTTGTTCAGGTTGTTTGTTGATAGTTTTTCTGTTGTGGGTTTTTATTATTTGTACCATGTTCTAGGTGCAACTGTAGCTGATTTTCACCAAGTTTTTGTTGAATATTTTGTGGAGTGCACTTGATTCCAGGAAGTGTTTATGTAAGAGTTTGAAGAATATTTTTCCTATGTTTTTTATTTTTTTTATTTTTACTATACTGTGGGTTTTGCTATATTATATTTCTCTTTCTGTTGGCATTTTTGTGGTTTGTGGTGAGTATGTGAGTGTTGCCGGGAATTCATTATCCTTTCATAGTCTTTCTTAGCTTTGTTAAATATGGTTTGATTGGAAGCGTTGTCAGAAAACCTGCATTCAATTTTGGTATCTGCTTGATTATAGATGGCAGGTGATTAGAGGAAGTGCATATATACAGTGATTTATTGTTGAGTTTTCTGTATGGTTTATATGTACCTTTTCTTAGGGTTTATATGTACCTTCTCTTAGGGTGGAGGTAACATCGAAAAACCTACTTTGTTTAGGTTAGTTTTTATGTCTACGTTGAAGCCGTTATTTTTAAAAATCTTTATAATTGCTTTTTTAGTTTTGTCTATGTGTTATTTGTTATAGTTTCTTAAGATTATGAGACTGTCATCTCTGTAGAGACCTGTATAATTTCTAACTATTATTTTGCTTAGTTCGTGTAGTAAATATTTGCTTCTATGATTTCTGCACCATCAAATGATCCCATTGTAGTGTTTCTTTCTTTTTCATTGTTGAATAGTTGTGATTTGTGGGAATGTTTAATGATATCAATTTCGTTAGTGTTTATTTTTATTTGTTTCTGGGCTGAGGTGATGGCCTTATCTAGCTCGGGTTCTGTTATAGACAGGTAGAATTCTCTTATGTCTAATTGTACAAATTGGCAATTATGCCTGTTTTTTTATAGTGTTGACCCAGTCTGTAGTTGCCTTGTGTTTTTTTTACTGGTTTACACCTAACTTCTTTCTTAGTTCAGAATTAATTCTTTCTAGTATTGTTTTACTTATTTTACCAAGTTCACTTTTGGTTGGGTTTATAAGTCTGCATGCTGGGTTTTGTCTACTGCGATAAATACATTTGTCGAATTGTTTATTTTAGTTACATCTTCTTTTAGTTTCTTTTAGTGCATTGTGGTTCAGTGGATATTGGCTCGGAACTGAGAAATCAGGGAGCTGAGTTTGAATTCCAGTTGAATTCATTGCATTTACTTATGCGCAAATACCCTTGGGAAAGGTATTAATTCGTCTCTTCCTTCCAGTTATGGGTTAGATAACAGGACAGATTGGGTTCTATAGTCTTGGCTGGCAACCAGTCTACCACAGAAAGCAATGGTAACCTACTGCGGGATAATCTTCTGCCCGGTCAGTCATGTCTCTTTCGAGACATGATCGCCCAAGCGTGTATCGCGTATGGCACTTAACTGACTGACTTGTTTTTTATGGGATTTACTTTTTTATTGATTTTACTTCATTTTCCCCTCAAATGTTCAGGTGAGCTCTACACTTTAGTTCCACCAGATCAAACCTTTATAGCTAGGACTTGTCATTCTACATCCATCAACTTGAATCACTCACATTTCTTCCATATTCCAGTTTTAAGGAAGAAGTTACATCCAAACAGTTTTTCCTTAAGAACAAACTACCATGTGGATGCTTCTCTGAATATGGCAATTTTAACCTCTTCAAGACAAAAGTAAATTACTATCCTCCATATCTTTTAATATTCACTTCTTTCCTTTCCCTTTATATTGTAGCTATAGGGCGATGGTTAATGTTTATTAATTCAGCCTTATGTCATACATAACCAAACTCCCTACAGCTTATTTTTTTATCCAGAATTATCATCAGAATAAGCAGAAGGTTGGTTGTCAGCAGATTTATTAAAAGAATAGAATAACATAATTGTGGTAGAAATTAATGTTCAATGAGAAAGATTAGAGTATCAAGAAATGTTCGCAGTAGTAATTTGTTGGTAATATGTATGTATGTATGCATTTATTAGCATTTGTTCCGTAGGAGTGTCTTTGGATGAAGAAGAAGTAGACTGAATCAACACATGAGAAAGAAGGAGGAAAAGGACAATATCCAGGTCACTTGAAGCTTACATTTTAGCTTCCATCCCTGACTGACTGACAAAATTTGGTTTCGACTTTTTCTTTAAGCACATGGTCAATCCTTTTTCTATTTGGAAAAAAACAGAATTTCACATGTCATTGCAAATTTTTGTACAAGTGAAAAAGGAGGTTGATTTTAATTCTTAATTTCCTATCCACCACAATATGACACACCTCATTTAATAACTCAGTAACCCTCTACTATGAGTAACTCTTGAGATTTGTATTGGTTAAACTTTAGTAAAAAATATGAAAAAAAAAAAAAACATTAAAAATTGAATTATATTTTAGAAATATCTTGGTAGGCCACTGGCAAATTACTAATGGTTACTGACTGACAGGCAAATACTAAAATTAATTCTTAAAAAAAAAACATACAAATACAAGCAAAACAAACATGAAACAAACAGAAAACAAAATATATTAAAACATTGCAAATGGATTATAAATAATAACTCAAAGCAATAAAGACAGTAGACATATTCTTAAAAAAGAATAAAAAACATTTTTAAAAAAGGAGAAAACTTTTTTTTAAAAAAAAGGACAAAAAACAATTTCTTAAAAAAAGGACAAGAAACAAATAAAAAAAAAAAGACATAAAACAAAATGTTCACAAAATGCTAAGTATGCTATAAAGAAATTACTAGAGAACATTAACAAACACAGAAGTAATATCTAGTTATACTTTTAGTAATAATATAACTACCACTTAAAGTTATTTTTGGTAAGTTAAATAGAACAAATTGCTACTTATTCAAGATGTCACTATTAGTTTTATGATTTGTCAATTAATTTGCTTTGTTAATATAAAATATTAAAAATGGTATATAAATATAACTCATCAGTGGACAGTCATCAGTTATTTTTCTAAACATTACTTTATAAATGATATGTGTATGTTCTATGCTAGCATTATACAACAGGAGATATAGTAATTATTTAAGTTATTAAGCAAATAATGTTCACCTCAAAATTGGTAACAGTTACAAACACAGACAAGTCAACAACATAATCATGAAAACACTGAATTTCTCTCATTTCAAGTATAATAACTGAATATTGAAAAAGAAAATTTTTTTAAATATTCAGATAATTTACTTTAATTGGTTTTTTTATGGATAAATCACCTGACCATTTTTATCTGGTCTCCCATTGGTTGATAAACTCATTTTTGCCATATGTTGGCAAACCAATAGGAGAGCACATAAAGATGGTCAGGTGATTTTATATAGAATGAGCCTACTCTTTCTTAAATGCTCACAATATAAAACAGAAAGTGAAATTTATTGAAAAAATTTAGTTACTGTCTATTTAAATAATTTTAAATAATGCTTCTTTATTAATCACAGAGTAAACATTATACAGGCACAATTTTGAATCAAAATTCACCCAATAACTATATTAAGCAACAAACTAGACAGTCCACCCTTATTTGCTTGAGTATAAATTATTATTTATTATTAAATTAATATTTAAAGAAAAATTCTGTTCCTGTTTCATACAGTGACTTTTACTGGAGTTTACAAGCAAAGAATATCAATAAAATAGCACAACAAAGCATAAAACTAAAGCAGCAGTGATGGCAAAGTCAACTTCATACAAGAAAGTGGATATTTAAAATGTACTTGTTTCTACTAAGCATTTGAGAACAGCACATAAGATATATCAGGATAAAATTCTGTATTCTGATCTTTTTTTCTTTAATGCTGACAGTAAAACAGATATTCAAGACAAGTGAGTGATAGTGATGAAAGCAGTAAAAGCAATGATTGCACTGGAGCAGTTGATGAGATATGAGAAATTTCTTTATCCATGATTGAGAATTGGACTGCAATTCAAGACAATTTTATAGGCAATGATAAAGACAATGAAACAAATGTTTTTTTCTTTTTTTTTCTTTTTTTTTTTTAGGAAGGCCAGATAAGAAATTTTACCATTGATAGTATATAAAAACCTTAAGGAGGAAGTGATATTTTTCACTTAAGTTGAAAATAGATAAACAAACCTCATCCAGATCAAGATAAAATAGAAAAAGAAAACAAAAATCTTTTTAAAATTTCTCAATCTCAAATGAATAAAAACATCAGCATTATATTTTTTTTAATGTAGTTTTACAGTTTATTCTTTTTTTTTTTGTAACTGTTTATGATCTATTTTCATATCGGTAATTCATAAATTCTAATTAGTGTTTCAAAAGCTCAGAAACATTTTATATTTTTAATCATTTTTCTTTATTTTCCAAAAGTTCTTATGAATATTTTTCCTGTTTTTTTTTGCACTTTCAATCATTTGCCAAGAAAGAAATATTCAACAATTTATCACATGTAGAAGGAAAAAAATACAGTTAAAATAAAATGTAAAGGTATTTTTCAGATAATATAGTTTCTTTGTTCCAAGAAGTGATTTTCAAAAACGTATTTAACACTTTTACTGCTGCATTGTTATAGAATTGTTGCTTGGCTGTGCTGGCCCATTTCTAATAGATTGGTAATAACACTTTCATTGCTGCATTGTCAAAGCATTGTCGCCTTCTATATGGGATGTTCAACTTGTTAGAACAATTGACAAAACAAGTAATACAACTGATCATCTGAATGTGAAACGTCCAAAGAATATACAGCATATGAAGGTTGGGGGTGCTTTTTCATCATAGCTCTATGAATAATTGCTGTCATATTAGTTAACTTCCCTCTCTAGAAAAAGGTCTTTGCTCTTTCAATGCATCATTCAAACAAGCCAGTTGTTCACTGCAGTATTGTGCATTAAATGTGCATACAAGTTGTAGTAATTATTGATAAAAATCTCTATTCTATCCTGTCAAACACAGAACATTCCATTTTTACCTCTCAAATTTTATTTTGGTTGAAATACGAAGACTCAATTGCTTTCTTGATCTTTTGCTTTATTATTATTTCTTTGCTTAACTTTAGTTATTTCTTACCGAAACAAATATTTTTTAACAGTTGGTCCAGAATTTAGAATGCTAAGTCATGAGTTTTTAATTTTTTCTTTTTTACATCAGAGTAATAATGAAAACAAAAAAATTTGTCAGAAAGTAATTCAAACATCACTTTTAGCTTACTTATCAGTAAATGCATTGCAACAGAAACACATTGCAAGTCATAGAAAAAAAATGGATAATTTGTCAGCAGAACAGTCTGTTATAATTCACACATCTCCATATTTACTTTTACTAAACCATCTTTCTTTTTTACTATCCACTTTAATTTCTATGTTTCCATACTTTTCAATTATACATTTTACATTGTTAATGTCTATACTACAGAAGTGCCTCGATAATAATTTTATGATAGAAATCCATTGTAAGTCAAGGTTAAGGTGATTTTAAATATAATAATGTTGCTATTACTGAGTCAAGCTATGATAAAAATTATGTTTCTTACAAAATTCTGGTCAAGAGCTGTATCATATTTAAGTACAATGAATAAAAAAAAATTAAAAATAATGAATTCGGCTTAGTAATCTAACAAAAAATACAAACTTCAAAGAAAAAATCAATAGCACACTGCACAAATGTACCTTGTAAATCCCAAACTGTTCCTCTTTTGCAGCTTGAGTTGATACAAGTTTAAAATCTTTGCCCTTTTTCTCCATTTCTCGCAACCAGGCCTGTTGTTTCTCAAACTGTTCTTCATATTTGTCCCAGTGAGCCAAGCCTTGTTCCAGATTCTGTTTGTGGGTAATCAATTTGGTTTTGAAATCATCCCAGTCCAGGTATAACATGTCTAGTTCTTGTTTCATTGTTTGCTGACCATGGCTGGCTGTTGTTCGTAATGCTACTTCATAAGAAGATTTACACTTGTCCAGAGTAGATTCAAATTCTTGAAAAGTATTTCGGATTTCCTGTGAAGCAAATTTATAAGAAGATAAAAGTTATTAATACATATTATACAATAGTAAATAAACTAAACCAAGAGGTGTTCCAACCATTAATCTCATATTTTTTTTCTCCTACATTTTGACAGATTCATTCTCTGGTTGTCTTCAGGAGTACAATCTATATAGAAAGTAAGGAATCTTTTTTTTTACATTTTTTTTTTCAGGACAAGATAATGCAAACCCAAAAGAAGTGAACAATTAAAAAAAAATTGTGTCAAATATGCTAATTAAACCGATCTAATAATCCAAACTTGAAGACTGTGAAACAAATAGTAAGAGCAAATAGAACGTCATAAGTCATTGAAACAATGACCAATTTTAAATTTGCACAAGTTATAAGTAATAAACCATTTTAACAGCATAAGTCTTAATGGTTAGATAAAGTTCTCACCTTGTAGTCATTCTTTTTTTTTCATGCTATTTATTTACACTGTAGTAATAGGAGTAACCTCAAATTTGATTTTAGTTTGTGAGATCAAGCATTCTCTTCATTATTGTGATAAAAACAACAAATATAAGAAACCAATCCAAAATTAATACTTTTTTTGTTTTATTTATTTAGATTGTTTTATAAATTTCTAGTTTTAAAAATTATAAATACAATTTAAGATAAACTGTTCAGAAAGAAGAACACTGGGAATAAAGAAAAACAATGGCATCTTGATTTTAATGATTTCCCCCCATGACTGACATGACTAGTGTGTGTGTGTGTGTGTGTGTTTTAAAAATATTTCCATGACAATTGTTGTGATACTATTTCTTCCATGGTGCTTCAACCATTTAAAATTAGATGAAGTACAAGGCTAACAACTAGATCGCATCACTTTATTGTTGAAATGGCTAGATGTAACCATAAGTTCTATTCTAATAATTCCCTTGCACTTTTCACTATTGGAACTCTTCTCCAGGATTTTGTTTTCTGACACCTACAATTTTTAAAAGTTTAATAGCAACAAACTGCTATTTTCTGTCTTACTGAATCCTGTTCTTGCCTTTTCTCATCACTAATGTTTTCTTATCTTTCACTCTCAATATTCCATAGCATCTCAGTGGATTTATCACTTTAGTTGGGAAAGAATAATTATAAAAAAAGCACACCTTATTTTTCAGACCAGTAGCAAGACAAAATAATGTTTAATTTGTCTCAAAGCATGATCATACCTGAATGCGCTCAAGTTTATTGTCCAATGACTGGCGGTCTCCATGATTGTCAACACAAATGGTCATCTTCTCTTTAGCATGCTGTAACCAATCATTGGCAACATGGAGGTTATTGTTAAAGAATTGGTGCTCAGACACATATTCCTCACTTTTCAAGAGTCGACTCTGAAATTAAATGGTAATGATAAAATTAGTTGTTTCCATACAGAAAACATTCAGAATTTACTGACCAAACATAAGCATTACTATCAGTTGAAATTTATAAATTTATTTTAATGAAATTAAACTTCAAAAGTTCACTAAATATTATAGCTCTTTCTAATACTGATGGGAGTTTCCTTATTTTTGGTACTGTGAAAAATTAACAGCTTGTTTGTATGATTATTTTCTCTTTTAGTTACATTTTTGTTGTTGCTGTTGGAAGTGTTCAATATGAAAAGTGTTCAGAATATTATGATAGGATAATGATTAAGTATTGTGTAGAAAGACTGACTAAATTTTTCTGCACTTATTGAAACATGGGCATTCATTTGCTATGAGTAAAATGTCTGATCATGGAACAGTGTCAAAAAAAGTATAGAGCTTTACAAACATATGCTTCCCATATTTTCCTTGCAGCCAGAAACTATGAACATTATATAAACTTTTCAATTTGAGTAAGCTAACCTAGCAGATCATATAACCAGACAATAACCTAATCTTTTCTCAATCCTGTATACACATAGCTTTGTGTAAGACAAGCTTTCCTTAGCAAATATTGTTTATTACATTAGCAAGATATTCAGTTATGTTCTATTATAATAAGGCTTTCATGAATTCAGATCAGTTTCCTTGCAATTTCTGTTATAAAAAAATAACTGAATTGAAAGATTAGCCTCTGACACTGATTGAGGAACTGTAATAAACTGGAATGGCAATGAATATATTTTGCCTGATGATTCTGTTTAAGTATGAACATAAAATAGAATGTTGTTGCTGAGTTCTGATTTTAATATCCACTTTTATATTTACAGAGGCTCTATCCCTGTAATATGCATTGTGGTGCAATGGATATCAACTCGGAATGACAAATCGAGGAGCCGAGGTTGAATTCCAGTTGAATTCCTCAGATTCACTTACGCGTAAATACCCTTGGGAAAGGTATTAATTCATCTCTTCCCTCCAGTTATGGGTTAAATAATAGGACAGATTGGATTCTATAGCCTTGGCTGGCAACCAATCTGCCACAGAAAGTAATGGCAACCTACTGTGGGATAATCTTCTGCCCAGTCAGTCATGTCTCTTTTGAGATATGATCGCCCAAAGCGTGTATTCATGTATGACACTTAACTGACTATCCCTGATATTGAACACTATCCCATAAAGATAGTACAACTTGAAACTATATATATATATATAATCTAAATCTAAACTTATTTATAAATGGAACTTTTTGTGTGTGTGTGTGTGTGTGTGTGTGTGTGTGTGTGTGTATCCGTTACCTATAGACTTCGAAACGGCTGAATCAATTTTCTTAAAAATTTACACAGTTGTACTATAAGCGTCTGCGAGTGTTTTTAGCTAGGTTTTGTGTCAAGGTACACCCGATAAATATCGAAAATCGATAATCAAAAAAATTGGGTTATAGAAGGAGTGGTCCGATTTTAATCAAATTTGATACACTCATAGACAAAGACATAAGAAATGATATTCAGAAGTTTCAAGGTTGCAGTTCTTACAATAGTGCAGAAAATTTGATATCGATACCAGGTAATCAAAATTTGACTTACATCCATTCATTTTTCTTCCATTCTACGGTTTCACTTTAACTGGAAACAACTATTGCTTTTTAGACTTTCGTGCCAACGTCCAAAGAGTCTGAGCACCAGACCATGGATTAGTTTTAAAGCTTTCATTACACCTGAGCAACGCTGGGCTATACTGCTAGTATGTATATATATATATATATATAAATTAACTAAAAAACTGGCTGAACAGTTTAGTATTTGGTTTCTTTTTAAGCTTTCATTTTCATATTTGAATAAGAAAATTATTAGTTTTATTGTACACAAACAATAAACATAGGGATACAAGACATTCATAACACTTTTCTCAAAAATGATATGATTTTGATGTGTATAAATTTGTTTCACACAACCTCAGAAAATTATTTTTCTAAATTTCTAAAGATAATATAATTTTTGACAATATTTTTGTGTTAATATCCTTTCAAAAGGTGATAAGTGTAGAATAAAATCATTTTTTTAATTGCTTTTGAAAATAATTCTAATAGAATAAACATTTCTGAATCATCTGAAGATGGTCAGTATCTTTTAATGTAATTGAAACAAAGTATAGTGAAATCATATGATTGTATTATAGGTATTTATAAACCAAGGCAAAGCGTGGTACTTTTGCTATTGTATAAGAGAAAGCAGGTGAGGATGCTAAAAAGTTTTTAGCCTGACCAGTTTCCAAAAATCTGACCAAATATCAGAAACTTGCAGAAAGGACTTCTTGGTTAGGCTACAAGTTTTTCAGGACCCCTCTTATATATATATATATATATATATATATATATATATATATATATATACACCTAATCATTTCATCCCAAGCAAGGCAGAACTGCCACTGGTACACAGGGGGTTACATAAGAGGTGAATGATGAGAAAGAGGAACAAGTTACAGGGTTGTCAGAGAATGGGCAAGAGAAGGATGAGAACACTGGTGTGAAGAGGGCTTCATAAGAGTAGAATGGAAAGAAAGAAAACATGATACAAGGGTTGTCAGGGAAACAATGCAAGATAGGAGATGGCAATTGCCTTTGCATTTAAGTTATTAGAGATTGTAGCTGTCAGGGAAGCAAGTATACAGAAAGGAATTACACAGGTGGGAAGTGCGAGAAAAAAAGCTTCTAGAGTAGAAGTTGCAGTTGATTGGTTTCACTGTAAAAGAGTGAGACCTAGTCTACTAGCTTGAGTAAATTCATGCAGAGGAGGCACCAGGAATCCAAGCTCATCAGAACAAAAGCCATGAAAGTATTTGTAGAAAAGACAAAGGGAAGCCACATTACATCAGTGAGAAAGTGACTGGAGTTGAGCTACCAGGTCAGGATCAATTACATTGCAGATCCTCCATTATATTTTGTCAAGAATTCCATGATGGTTAGCATGTGCATCCAACCAGATGTGACAGCAGTATTCAATGCATGGGCAGATTGTAGATTTATATATGTGCAAAATGGATTCAGATGAGAAAAACTTCCTGGCCTTACACAGTGAACCAACCTTCCTAACAGCAGATTTAGCTATGAATTCAATGTAGTCATTCTATTTGAGGCTGACTGATAGTGTCAGGGTGGAGAGGCACAGTGTTTTGCTTTCAGGAAGACTAGCCTGATCATTTTGATATGGGGTAGGAGCAGTTGTCTATGGTTGTTAAAGGATAGAAACTTTGTTTTGTAAGCATTAAAATTTATGAGCCATTTCTTACTCCAGTCCATCACAGATTGGATATCCTTTTTAAGATCAGCAGTGAAGTTCTCTTTTTCAGCTTCAGCAGGAGTAAATGGTTGTCATAAGTATAGAAGCCTACTTGGGATCTGATTACATCAAGGAAATCATTGATGAAGATCAAAAAAACATAAGACCTAGAATAGAGCCTTAAAAGACACCCACGTTTGTATGATAGTATCTGGAAGCATGTCCATTCAATATTACTTTTATTATACGATTTGAAAGGAATGATTGGATTAGGTCAAACAATTGTCCAGTTATACCATAGCCCTGCAGTTTTCATAGAAGGACAGCATGCCAGACTTTGTCAAATGCTTTGGAGATATCTAGTGCAATAGCTCAAGCTTCACTGTTCTTACTGAGCCTAGCATATATACTCTGTGATGGTCATTAACATGTCAGCAGTGATGTGGAAACCATACAGTTTATCGGACATGGACTGTAAGATGTTGAATCACTTCAGTATTGATAACCTCAAGCATTTTGCCAAAAAGGAGGCTGATAGGCAATAATTAGGGGTGTCTGGGGGTTCTCTAGTGTTCTTTAATACAGGAACCACAGAGGAGAACTTCCAGCAGGCAGGGAAGCAAGAAGCAGGGAGGTAGTAGTTGTAGAGTTTAGCAAGGAGAGTTCAAAGGCACATTTCTTTAGGACAATGATTGAGATTCTATCGCCCTTGCTAGCCTTATGGGGGTCAAGCTTTGAAATTATGTTAGAGACCAGAGAGAGAATGTAATGTGAAAGTCACTCATTTGAGCCTCAGTTCTAGGTGGGAAGTTGAGTGCTGATATCCAGAAGAATCAAATGTTCAGTTGGTAGAGAATACATTCAGCCTTGGCCACTGAAGAAGTGAGGTCCTCAAATTCATTGATTAAATAGGGAGTAAGGGCTTGTTGTTATTTAACACATTTTTACTGAGCCGCCAGTAGTCTTTGGGGCCAAATTTGCAGGATGCTATACATTGTTTCATTCTGTCAGCAAACAAAAGCTTAGCATCATATAGGGTCCTCTTGCACTGATTATGAGCAGAGGCAAAAACGTGCCTATTATGGTCAGGTGGTTTATAAAAGCATTATATCACTACACAAAAATCTTCATGTTTCAGAACAATACTGTTCTTCTTCAGGTGATATTTTAAAATAAATGGTGAAAATCATTTATTTAGAAAATATAAGATGAATTCATGGTTATTTAGAAAATGAAGAGGTAACAGCTGGAGAATATTGTTTAATCAAAAATGAGAATTAGGTAATTATGAAGTTGAACATTTGTGTTGCAAAATGAAGCAGAATGACCTGGTGTCAAGGCATGTCACTTTTGATTTTGTCTGGGTAAGATACATAGTGGACCATACTTTATTCAAATGTGTAGACAGTAATTTTTAACAGCAGGTTGGATTTTAGGGGCTTTTTGTTTTTTTACATTGTATCTACTAAGAACACTTTTAAACAGAATTTAACTTCCTTTAAAAACAACACATACTTAAACCAAACATATCTTTCTGCATATTTCTAAAAGTTGGAGAAAACAAGAATCTGTAAGTCGTTCTACAACATCTGCCCTCTGTGTCTGAATGAAAAGCTGCAGATTTTAAGGTTCCCTAGAAATAACAAACTACTGAATCATGGAGATAAATTGGTCGTTTTATGTAAACATTGAAAATATTTTTCTTTAAAATTTATTTACAATGTTTCATTTATAACTTATGCTTAAAAATTTTTATATAACTTAAAAATTAAAAAATTATCTTACTAAAATAAATGACCTACACAATACTTATTTGGTTTTCCTCGCTACAATAAACCTTAATATACCATAATTATTTAATCCTAACCTAAACAATCCAGCCCCTTTACTAATGAGATAGTACAAAATCTAATTTAAAAAAAAACAAAAACTAAAATTCAACCTGCCATTAAAAATTATTGTCTACCCATTTAAATAATGTTTGGTCCCTCTAAGTATCTTACCCAGACAAAATTAAGCAGTGACATACTTTTACACCAGTCCATTCTTTTTCCTTTTGCTCTGATCATGCTGTGGTTTCTGTTAATATCTCCTTCCACTTCCCATCCCCCAAGGAATCTCTGAACAGCAGAATATCTTGGCCACTATTACTCACAGGAATCACTTCTGGCTTCATTGAGCCATGCATCTAACAACAATAGGCGCTTTTTTTGCCTCTGCTCATAATGAGTCCAAGAGGATGCTAAATGATGCTAAGCTATTGTTTGCTGACAGAATAAAACAGCACATAGCTTTTTCTAAGTCTGACTCAAAATATTACTAGCAGCTCTGTAAAAATGTGTTAAACAACAGAAAACACTCAATCCCCACTTTAATCAATAAACTTGATGTCCTCACATATTCAGCAGACAAGGCTGAGTGTTTTGCTTGCAGATTCTCCACGAACTCAATATTAAATTCTTCTGGGGTATCTGCAGCCAACTTCCAACCGAGAACTAAGGCTCAACTTAGTGACATTCACATTATCTCCTTGCTGGTCTCTAACAATTTCAAAGCAAAGCCCCATAAGGTAAGTAGAGGTGATGGAATCCCAATCATTGTCCTTAAGAAAAGTGCCCCTGAACTCTCCTCTGTCCGCTCCAAACTCTACAACTACTGCCTCTTGCTTTCCTGCCTACTGGAAATCCTCCTCTGTGGTTTCTGTATTTAAGAACTCTGGGTAACCATCAGGCCCCTCTAATCTACCAGCCTCCTAACAATTTTTAGTAAATGCTATTATCAATAATAAAGTGGATCAACATCTCACAGCCTCTTTTCTGATAAACAGTATGGTTTCCACTTCACCAGGTCTAATGCTGATATGCTAACAACCCTCACAGAGTATATATACCAGGCTCTCGATAAGAATGGCAACGCTCAAGCTGTTGCACTAGATTTCTCCAAAGCATTTGACAGTGTCTGGCATGCTGACCTTCTATACAAGCTACAGGGCTATGGTATAACTGAATGCTTGTTTGATCCCATCCAGTCATTCTTTTCAAATCACATAATAAAGGTAGTATTGAATAGGCATGCTTTCAGACAGTATTGAATAGGCATGCTTTCAGACAGTATTGAATAGGCATGCTTTCAGACAGTATTGAATAGGCATGCTTTCAGACAGTATTGAATAGGCATGCTTTCAGACAGTATTGAATAGGCATGCTTTCAGACAGTATTGAATAGGCATGCTTTCAGACAGTATCTGAAAGCATGCCTATTCAATACTACCTCATAGCTTTTTTAAGGTACTATGCTTTTTATGATCTTTATCAATGATCTCTCTGATGTAATCAGATCCCAAGTAGGCATCTACACTGATAACACCACAATTTACTCCTGCCTCGATAAGAAATCTGCTGAGGCTGACAAAGCAAACCTTGCTGTTGATCTTAAAAAAAACTTCCAATCTGTGGTGGACTGGGGTAAGGAATGGCTCGTAAATTTTAATACTTCCAAAATGAAGCAGCTATTCTTTAACCACCATAGACAACCGCTTCTACTCCCTATCAGCATGGATCTGCTAGTCTCCCTGAAAGCAAAACACTGCACCTCAGTCTAACTCTCAGCTGACCACAAGTAGAATGACTACATCTGATCAGGTGTCCCTACTATTCATCCCAGAGTTCTTGATAAAATCCTACAAAGAATCTGCAATGTAGTCGATCCCAACCTGGTAGCTCAACTCCAGTCACTTTCTCACTGATGTCATGTGGCTTCCCTCGGTCTCTTCTACAAATACTTTCACAGCTTCTGCTCTGATAAGCTTAGCTCCCTGTTGCCCCTCTGCATGAATTTACTTGAGCTACTAGACTAGCAACTAGGTCCCACCTTTTTACAGTCAAACCATTCAAATGTAAATGCAACATCTATTCTAGAAGCTTTTTTCTTGCACTTCTCACCATTATAATTTCTTTCCATATTCTTATTTCCCTGACACTTACAATTTCCATGAATTTGAATGCAATGTCAATTGCCATCTATTATCTTCTTGACTCGCATCCTTTCCCTGAAAACCCTTTTATCATGTTGTTCTTTCTTTCCACTCTACTCTACTGAAGCCCTCTTCCCATCAGTGTTTTCATCCTTCTCTTTTTCATCAATCTCCACTTATGTAACCTCCTGTGCACCAGTGGCAGTACTGCTTTGCTTCAGGTGAAATGATTATATATATATATATATATATATATATATACAGGTTTTTCATTAAAAATGAAGTTGTTTATGTAATTTTATCTGATATTATGATTTTTTTCCTTTTTAGAACAAATTAATAAAAAATTTCTAAATGTTTTGTTTTTCTGAGCACTTTCGCTAACCATTTTATTGAGCACCTTATTAAACTTTTTCTTTCTAATGTGACCAATAACAACAAACACATGGAAAAAAAACAATAACATTAATATTTTCTACAAAAGTCAAAGGCATGGCAATTGTATACAGGACGAATTGTCACTTCAAAACATCATCCAAAAACAAGCAACTCCCATTGACTGAAACAAAAAAATGAAATTATCTATTACACAAAATGTAAAACTTCTAACCTCATTGACAAAAATAACAGTTCACCTGAAAGATCTAAACTGTAAAGAACCTATATTATTTCCAGATTTACATTGAAGAACTGTGTTCTTTATCAATCTAATTTCATAAATAATTACATTGGACACACTACCATGTCAGGCTACTATAGTTATATTTTCAATTTTATAGTCAAATGACAATAAGTGTTAAAATGAAATATAAAAGCATAAAATGTTTCATGTGCAAAATAAAGCATTTGCTCAAATGTGGAAGGGTTCAAATTATTTGATAAAATCTGTCGAAAATTTTGGGAGAATGGGTGATATATAGTATGACAATCAATCAATATATCCAAGACTTTACTCAGTAATTAGCTGTATTTTGATCTCTATAATGATCAATTGACCAAAGACGAGGTTATGCTGAGAAATAATTGTTGCATAAGCTTGTTTTATTTCTTTCATCATTAAGTTATGGCTTTGACAAATATGTGTTCAGTTAACATTCTTCATGCCCTGTGCTTGGACAATCAGTTTGCACATTGTCCAGTTTGGGGGAGGCACCAAAAAGAGAAGACGCTTCCATGACACATGGGTATAACACAGCTTCTTGCAACATTGCTGGGCTCTTGAGTAAATAGCTTTTCTTCAAAAGATCACTAAGGAGGCACTTCATTTACATTCCTCCAATTTTTCCCTAGAAATTTTTATTTTTTTATGTGAAATGTTTGGTTAAAAATCTATGCAGTCATCAAATGCTGTCAAAGGTTGCCCATATATATTCAGTAAACCTCACATGCACACAAACATACTTGTCATTTATTAACTTACTTTCGTCTCTTTTATCACTGTGAAAAATCTGCTCTTAAGGTCAGCAATAAAATTTTTGACTTCTTGGTTATTAGTCTCCTTGACAATGACTCCTGCTATTTCCAGTAGATTATCAACTTTTCTCTGATGGGCAGTAATATCCTCAAGCATAAGCTAAAAATAAAGAGAAAAATAATAAAAATAATTACATATTAGACACAATACCAGTTACAAAATGTCAATTTTTTTAATTTTGAAATTTAATTGAAAAAAATCAATTTTCTAAATCCAAAATTAAGATTAAATATACAAATTTAGATTATTTGTAAAAACTCTGCTTAAATACAAAAATATTCTGTACTGAATAAGCATCCCACCCCTAACCTGTTCCTCTAAGAAATCCTAAAGGATATAATCTAGTCACAAGATATATAAAAAAAACTTACACTCTAGCTGCTAATGTTAAATCTGTCTAGAAATTAAATACACTCATTAATCAAACATACTCACTACCCACACCACTTTCCTCAAAATTGTAAAGGTAAAACAAAATGGACTTGTTCCCTTATCACTAACCCCCCCGCCAACAACATATACACAACTGACCAAGTATAAGAAAAGAAATTTAAAATTAAAAATTTAATAGAAAAAATTGGTTTCCAAACTGTGATCTAATTAAAAATTTAATAGGAAAAATCTATTTCCTAAATCCAAAATTAAGATGAAATATACCAATTTAGATTATTTGTAAAAACTCTGCTTAAATACAAAAATATTCTGTACTGAATAAGCATCCCACTCCTAACCTGTTCCTCTAAGAAATCCTAAAGGATATAGTCTAGTCACAAGATATATAAAAAAAACTTACACTCTAGCTGCTAATGTTAAATCTGTCTAAAAATCAAAGACACTCATTAATCAAACATAGTCACTACCCACACCACTCTCCTCAAAATTTTAAAGGTCAATCAACAGGACTTGTTCCCTTATCACTAACCCCCCAACCACCAACATCACATACACAACTGACCAAGTATAAGAAAAGAAATTTAAGATTAAAAATTTAATAGGAAAAAATTGGTTTCCAAACTGTGATCTAATTAAAAATTAAAAATTTAATAGGAAAAATCTATTTCCTAAATCCAAAATTAAGATTAAATATACAAATTTACATTAATTATATAGACTCTGCTTAAATACAAAAATATTCTGTACAAAATAAACATCCCACCCCTTACCGGCTCTTCTAAGAAATCCAAAGGATATAGTCTAGTCACAAGATAATAAAAACTTACATTCTAACTGCTAATGTTAAATCTGTCTAGAAATAAAAACTCTCATTAATCAACCATTTTAACTACCCACACCACTTTCTTCAGAATTCCAACAGTCAATACACCTGACTTGTTCCCCTATCACTAACCCACACCAACACCCCAAACACAACTGACCAAATATAAGAAAAGAGGCTTTCCATTCCTATACATACTGCCTGATGAGACATTGAAGTTTCAATGTTGAAACAAATGTACCTTTGTAGTGGATATATATGAAAAAAATTATGTACATGTTCTAAAATAAAATCTAAACGTATTTATAAATGAAACTTTGTCTGTGTGTGTGTGTGTGTGTGTATCCATTACCTTATAGACTCCAAAATGGCTAAACCGATTTCCTTGAAAATTTGCACAGTTGTACTATAAGCATCTATGAGTGTTCTTTGCTAGGTTTTGTGTCGAGATACCCCCGATAAATATCAGAAATCGATAATCGAAAAAATCGGATTATAGAAGGAGTGGTCCGATTTTAATCAAATTTGATACACTCATAGACAAAGACATAAGAAACAATATTCAGAAGTTTCAAGATTGCAGTTCTTATAATAGTGCAGAAAATCGATAATATATATATATATATATATATATATATATATAAAAGGCAAGATGTTTGTGTGTGTGTCTGTTTATCTGTCTGTATGTCCTTTATACAAATCTACAATTTTTATTCGATTCTCACCAAACTTCACATAAATATTCTTTAGGCTGAGTCTGAGCTCCAGGTCCATGGATTAGTTTTAAAGCTTTCATTACACCTGAGCAACGCCGGGCTATACTGCTAGTTTATAATAAATATTCACAGCTCTATATATATTATATATCAAGCACTGTTTTAAATTAATTTTTTGGACGTTGTAAAAATTCTTTCTTCATTCTGTATTCACTCAGATATATATATATATATATATATATATAAAATTAATGTGGAGAAATTTGTCTTGAATTTTTCTTGGTGGGAATTATTATAATGTCTTCACTCTTCGGGGTCATTTGTGTTTTTTTTGTGGGGAAAATAAAACAAATTCCCTGAAGAGGGAAGACATTACAATAATGCCCTCAAGAAACTTGTAAGTCAGCATGACTGAAATAACGCTGCTCAGCTGATAAATAGACGAGTATGACAAGAGGAGTGGATTAATGCCTTCCCCAAGGGCATTATTGCAAGGTGAATGAAAATAATTTTACTTGAAATTTGAATTCAGTTCTACAATTTCCAATGTTGGTAACACTTCACCTCCACACGTGTACATTTTATTAGTACAATGATATAATGTCTAGACCAGTGGTTACTAAATGGTGCGAGTGGCCTCATATATGTGGTGGAAGAGGATAGCAGGTAAGGAGAATGATTGAAATAAAATCAAAGATTTAGAAAGTTCCAAAAAATTCATATGCCAAAATTTAAAATATTATGGATTATTTGTCATTGCACACATGAGTCTCAGTATAAATAGTTATATATAATTATTGAGCAATTTTATCATTATGATATTTTTGCATGATATCAAGTATTAAGAATATAGTAACTAGAGTTCACAAATTGGAGGTGGGAGTTATCAATGATAATTTTTTGACTTCGAATTCACAATTGTCTACCTTTAACCCCCTATCCCATTTTTTATTTTTAAATGTTCTTTTTATCATTTAAAATTTGATGAGGCATGAATAAATTTTAATTCTGAAAATGCAATCCATAGTAAAAAAAAAAAAAAAATTGCAAACCACTGGTCTAGTGAATGGACAAATTATTTTTAGTTTAGAGGTCAAAATGACTCAAAAATAAAAATTTCCTTACTTATTTGGCGTTAAGAGCTATCAATTGAAGGAAAATATAATTGAAAAAATATAAATTATTTCAAACAAAGAACTTAGACACAAGTGAGAAGTTAAACTGATAATTCCGATTTTTATGAAAATAGATTATTTCCTTCTTAGAAAATGATTATTCCCATCACAATTATTACTACAGTGGTACAGTAAAAAGAGACATATTCTAAAAGATCTTTACATTTTAATATATCATATTCTATGGACTCAGTTCTAAGAGGTGCTTAATTTGAACAGGTCTCTAATTGTTATGTTGGAAGAAAGTGTTGATACCAACATGTGTGATAAAACACAGATCTCTAGGCAACAAACATAATTGTTGAATGAATTCTGTTATTGGGATCACGTGACCATGAATATTTAGTATATAAAGCACTCAGACAGAAATCTGAGTGTGTTCTATGTTGTGCATCATTCTGGTGTTGTGTGTCATTAAGGAGATTGTTTCTGAGTGAATAACCCAAGAGTATTATTGTGTATTATTCGAAGGATTCGTTTAGTACATTGACTTTATGTGAAGATACTGAAATATTATAACTTGTTAATAGCAAGTTACAAAAAAAATAACGTAATAAAACCAATGAAACTAAAATTAATTTTAATTTAAAGTCAAACTTAGCTAACATTTATAGGAGAGAATTTTTTTAAAGCTTTGGTTTCCAATTTGTGTGTATTATTGTAAAAGATTAACGATATGAAAAGATTTATCAGAGATAAAAATTTGACATGTTTAAGACTCGATTAATGCTTTAATATTCAATGAGCATTTGAGATTATCTTCATATATCTTGCTCATTCTTTTTTGTTATCTTATTAAAGTAAAAGTGCCCCTAAAGATTATGAAGCTCAGAGAAGATCCTCACTAGGTGTCCCATATTTGTGGATTTCAGCCTGACTAAGCAAAAGTAACTACATTTCTAATTCTTCTTGTTGCAGCAAAGCAAAAAGAAAAAAAAAAAGAAAAAAGAAAAAAATGATGAAAGACAGCACACAACCCAGATATCACTTGTTTGAACTATTACCCCAAAGCAATGTTTTAGATCTATCAGCTAGAGGACAAAGAAAAATTAACACACTGACAGTTTTCAACTTATTTAAAACTAGCAGTATAGCCCAGCGTTGCTTGGGTGTAATGAAAGCTATAAAACTTATTCATAGTCCTGGAGCTCAGACTCAGCCTAAAGAATATTTGTGTGAAGTTTGATGAGAATCGGATAAAAATTGTGGATTTGTATAAAGGACATACAGACAGATAAACAGACACACACACAAACATCTTGCCTTTTATATATATATATATATTATTGATTTTCTGCTCTATTGTAAGAACTGCAACCTTGAAACTTCTGAATATCGTTTCTTATGTCTTTGTCTATGAGTGTATCAAATTTGATGAAAATTGGACCACTCCTTCTATAACCCAATTTTTTTGATTATCAATTTTTGATATTTATCAGGGGTACCTCAACACGAAACCTAGCAAAGAACACTCACAGACGCTTATCGTACAACTGTGTAAATTTTTAAGAAAATCGGTTCAGCCGTTTTGGAGTCTATAGGTAACGGACACACACAGACAAATTTCCATTTATAAATAAGTTTAGATAAATTAGTTTTCAACTTATTTAAAATAATTTTCAATTTATTTAAAATAAAATAATTTTCTTCATTCAAAGCTGTGCGATGTTTGTGTGTATCATGGCACAGCTTGGGAATGCTTCCAATTTCTTTGTATGTTGCATGGTGACAAGACAAATAAATATCATAAATGCAAAATATTATCAGATACACTACCTTGAGTGTTTGAACTTGATTCTTCTTTTCTTGTAACGTATTCTGATTTTCTAAACCAGCTCCCAGCTGGGTCTCCAAGTGTGTGATCCATCCAAGTATGTCATCCTGACTATCAGTAAACACTGACCAACGTGAAAGGCTAGTATGAACATGTTGTTGGGCTCCAGCCACGAGAGCCATCAGCTTGTCTAAAGACTCCCGTGCAGTACGTATGTCCTGGCGGATTGATTCTCTCCCTTTTCCAGCAGTGTCAGGGAATAATTTCTCTCCAGTTGCAATCAGGATCTCAAGTTTCTGTCCACCATGTTTGATTTCTGCAGAGATCATCTGTCAAGCAAACATAATTTTAAAAATAATGCTAAATACTGACTCAAAGACAGGATAGGTAGGCAGAGAGAGACAAATAGGTTGGTAAAAAGAGAAAGAAAAATAAGCAAGCTAAGAGATAAAGACATGCAAGCAGGTTGAGAGAAAGGAAGACAGGCAGGCAATGCATGATATAGAAAGGCAGGCAAGGCAAGAGAGAAAGTTAGTTTGGTGGGCAAAGAGAGAGCAAAGCAAGCAAGCAGGTAAAGAGAGAGAGAGAGAAAAATGCAGGCAGGTAAAGAAAGAGAAAGAAAAGCAAACAAGCGAGCAGAGAAAAAGGGAAAAAAGACAGGAAGGGCAGCAGAAAAGAGAAATAAAGGTTGGGGGAGACTGAAAGAGAAAGGCTGGAGGGGAGTGGAAGAGAAAAGGTTTGTGGGGGGACCAGAAGAGAAAAGGTTGGGGGGGGGGACTGGAAGAGAAAAGGTTGTGGGGACTGGAAGATAAATAAAAACCCGGAGTAGAAAGCAAAAGGAAGTCAGGGCAGAGAAAGAAAGTCAGGAAGTATAACAAGAAAGAACGGCGCCAGTGCAGCACCAGAAAGAACGGCGCCAGTGCAGCACCAGAAAGAACGGCGCCAGTGCAGCACCAGAAAGAACGGCGCCAGTGCAGCACCAGAAAGAACGGCGCCAGTGCAGCACCAGAAAGAACGGCGCCAGTGCAGCACCAGAAAGAACGGCGCCAGTGCAGCACCAGAAAGAACGGCACCAGTGCAGCACCAGAAAGAACAGCGCCAGTGCAGCACCAGAAAGAACGGCGCCAGTGCAGAATGAAAAAAAAGACAGGAGAAAGAAAGGCATGTGAAGTTGAAAGAGAAAGAAAGGCAAGGGAGGAGAGAAAAATCTTGAGAAAGAGCAATTGGCTTAAACAATCCCAAGCAGATGGTTACCTGAAGATCTAGTTTTCCCTGTTCAATAGATTTATAATCAGTTATTGTTTCTAAATGCGGTTTTAGTTGCTTGTCCATTTGAACACACCATTCCAAAAAATCCACTTTGGTTTCTTCAAACAATTGGTGGTCTTCAACGTACTTCTCCCATTTGATTATTAATTCCTGGAATTAAAAAAACAAAGAATAAAATTTAAAACAGAAAAACTAAACAAAATATGAATAAATCTATATAGGAAAATGACAAAAAATCAAACAGATACTTATTTATTAAACAACTTTAAAAAGTACCTGGGCAATCATTGTCCTCCACAACTTCTTATTCTATATAACTCTTAGAAATATTTGTCATTTTTCTATTCCTCCTATCCTTTTTTTCGGACATCCATTTGTCTAAACTTATGAAGTAGATTACTAGCTGTTTTACACTCTTTCTTGCATTTACTATCCTGTGAATGTCAAATTCTCTAAATGTTTTCTCATTATTTATCTCGGAAATTTCAACTACCTTTTTATGATTCTAAGTGTCCTTTGTTTTCATTTTCCTTAAAACTTCATTGTTGAGTTCAGGGTATTCTCAGCATCCTTCTGTAGAACTACCATTATCACAAATCTTCTTTTTATCTCTGAGAAAATTGTCTAGCAGAAGTGTCAACAAATGAGTTATTAACATCATCCTGTGCACAATCAATATTAGCATTTTATTAATATGTTTGATGACCAGCTACTCATTTCTATGCACATCTGTCTGGTAGAATAGCTAGTCTGTCCATGTTGCTTTATCGCATTTATTTTTGTTCAACACCTACAGAACTCAACCTGTGATTTAACCACTTGACCCTAGTTCGTTCTTCACCACCCTGTATATCCTTTCCTTTTTCTCCACCTCTGCAACTGTCATCACACCTATATTCCCTTCCTTCTCTTGCTCCTTTTTTAACTGGTTCATCCTTCTCTTCACTCTCTTCTATCTAATTTTTACTCTTATGTAGCCCCCTGCACATCAGTGGTGCTACCACCTTGCTCAGGATGATATGATTAAAAAAAAAGTTTCTGGGAGAGAATGAGGCATCATCAACAAATTGAACAAAGTCAGTATGTTCAAACCCTCAGTCTCAATGACCTGCAACTGTACACTAGCACAACCATTGACAGCTTCTGAATATTTTTATCTATCCATTTTCACTAACAAGGCTTGGATGAACCCATGTTATCATTTTCAGGCACTTTTCAATGATGCTACACAATGGGATCACCTCCCCAGTCCAATAACATCCACCTTCTTTGGTATTCTAGTAGGCTCTAGCAATTTTTTTTTTTTTTTAATCATATCACCCCGAGCAAGGCGGTGACGACACTGATGCGCAGGGGGCTACGTAAGAGTGAAAAGATTGGAAAAGAGAAAGCCAGAAACCACATCCTAAACAGGGAACAAGGGATGAGCCTCTACACCTGTTCAATAGACGTGGGTGGAGTGTGAACCAGGCGATAGTTTAGTCTACCTACTCCAACTGAAAAAAGAAAAGAGTAAAAATATTGGGAAAGAGAAAGCTGGAAACCACATCCTAAACAGGGAACAAGGGATGAGCCTCTTCACCTGTTCAATCGACGTGGGTGGAGTGTGTACCGGGCGATAGTTTAGTCTACCTACTCCAATTGAAAAAAGAAAAGAGTAAAAAGATTGGGAAAGAGAAAGCCGGAAACCACATCCTAAACAGGGAACAAGAGATGAGCATCTTCACCTGTTTAATAGACGTGGGTGGAGTATGAACTGGGCAATAGATAAATCTATCTACTCCAATTATGTGTTCTGAACAGTTTTATTTCTTCCTTGAACTCATTCAATCTTAATTCTACTTATTTTTTGGCTTGGTTTCCAGTTTATATTCTTCTTCAATGTGTCATTTCATTCAGGATGTGTGTAATCATCATCTCAGTCATTTATAGCTTTTAGTAACTTTTGTCTTTTATCTATTTCTCTGATAACTTTCATGTTCCAGTTTTTCTCAGGTCTTGACCATTCTAACCCCACCCTCCATTTTTACTGTTCTCTTTCATTTTCACCTCATAGTTTGCTGACCCAGCTCTGTCTATGGTTTAATAAGTTCTCTCTTTTGTTTCTTAATCTTGTCTTTTCAATTTAAATTAGGCAGTTGAATCTTTTATGAATAACTGTTTATTACTCTTGCAGCAATGTAACCATTCTGTCATAATCTTGGCACTTTTCAATGAATAACAGTTATTTTTCAACTGTTACGACTGTTTGTCAGTTATAGGAAAGTGGTTTGTCCGAGATCAGCCATTCCCCCTTCTGCAAGCGATCATGGCATACCAGTGAAAAGACATTTTTATCAAGTTTTCTAATGATGAGACAAAACAGTTGATTCTTTTAATTTTCACAGGTTCTTTTCAGTTTGTGTTGATAACATTTACTAGCATTGTGTCAACTCATTCCCCTAATTTCTCACGGATCAATGTCCTTCATTTTGATGCCCTTACATTGAAAACATCACTGTGCAGATTTCAAATGACAAAATCAATTTCACTATCAAATCTCAAGAACAGTCATCACACACTTTCTGCAGGATATTTGACATTTGCCAGAATGTTGTTTATTTGCAATGTTGTTATGCTTGGCACAATTCCGGTTTCAAGGTGATTCTGGAGATCCTTTGAAATCAACATAATAGTTGGAATGACAATTGGCTTATTTGCATTCCATATTTTCTCCGCATCTACCATTACCTGAGTAGTTCATAGTCTTTTCATTTTCTTTACTTGTAATCTTCAGGGCATGTGCCACATCTATCAATACTCATGAGGACTTTCTATGATCTGGATTGATCCAGTGTCTTCAGTGGTTTTTGTTTTATTACACAACATATAAACGTCAATTAGTTATTTAATGCTAACAAAACTTTTACAATAAATTCAAATGAATAGAATATGTATTCTTTGTAAGAAAGTAGGTTGCATTGATGAATTTTTTTAAAGAAGGTCTTGTTGAGAGTCAGATGTATTTTTGGCATTTTTTTTTTTCCAAAAATGTCTTACTGCTAATATTTTTTCTTTCAAAAATTTATTGCTAGTAATACTTTCTTCTCCAAAAATATATTATTGGTAATATTTTTCCTTCAATTTTCTTCAAACATATTGCTGGTAAAATGTTTTTCTCCAAAAATATATTATTGGTAATATTTTTCCTTCGATTTTCTTCAAACATATTGCTGGTAATATTTTTTTCTCCAAAAATGTATACATAGGTTATATTTTTCCTTTGATTTTCTTAAAATATGTATTGCTGAAATTTTTACAATGAAAGTCTATTTTTATAATATTTTGACTGCAGTTTGAGGGTTAACCATAGCTGTCACCCTGGGTCTGGGTGGATCTGGGAAACAATACCACTTGCTCCTCTAAACCAATCAGAGGTCTTGCTGCCAGATGCAGTTTATTACCATACTCAGGATGCCTCATTGGGTAGAGGGTACCTTTTTGCAGAGGTGCAGTTGACAAATTCTGAAGCCCCAGCTGACAGGGAGAACAACATTGTCAGTCTGAATTGTTCTACCGGCTCTGTTTTACTGCTCTGTTTGGGCTTGTTTTAATGATATTTTAATTAAAATGCAATGATAACACTTTATGTTTGTAATTAAACATATAATTACCTTCATTAGAGTGACAAGATTCTGATACCGCATAGTGAGTTGCGAAAGTTGGCTGCCCAGGTGGACATCCATGACGAATTGCATCATTGTTTGAACTTCACTTGTTAAAGCATCCAAGGTTGACTGCCTTTGCAAAATTTCTTCTCTCTCTTCCTAAAAAATAAAAAATTAAAACAGTAGCATTAATAAAAAAATGCATATGACTATCAATATATTTGTAGTTTATCATGATTTTAAATTAATGATAACTAGCAGTATAGCCCACCGTTGCTCGGGTGTAATGAAAGTTTTAAAACTAATCCATGGTCCTGGAGCTCAGACTCTTTGGACGTTGGCATGAAAGACTAAAATGCAATAGTTATTTCCAGTTAAAGTGAAACTGTAGACTGAAAGAAAAATGAATGGATGTAAGTGAAATTTTGATTTCCTGGTATCGATATCAGATAAGTTGTTTTCATCACAAACTAAATTTGGAAGGCTAAATAAGTAAATGGTATCATGCCTGAGACTAAGAACTACAATTATACCTACTTAGAACCAAACCCGAAGCAAAAACTAAAATAAAAGGGCTGAAAAAAAAATACACATACAGGCAGATAAACAGACACACACACACACACAAACATCTTGCCTTTTATACATATATATTATCAATTTTCTACAGTATTGTAAGAACTGCAACCTTGAAACTTCTGAATATCGTTTCTTATGTCTTTGTCTATGAGTGTATCAAATTTGATTAAAATTGGACCACTCCTTTTATAACCTGATTTTTTCGATTATCAATTCGATATTTATCGGGGGTACCTTGACACAAAACCTAGCTAAGAACACTTGCAGACGCTTATAGTACAACTGTGTAAATTTTCAAAAACATCGGTTCAGCCATTTCAGAGTCTATAGGTAACAGACACACAAACAAAGTAAGTTCCATTTATAAATAAGTTTAGATTAAATAATTCATGATTGTTTAAAAAATGCAAAAATAACTTTAAAATTTGAAAAAAAAAATCCCAATGGTGGGTAAGTTTGTTACTGTTGTAAACAGAGTAGAGTGTTCACCCAGTTTTCCAGTGACTAGCTGATGACTACCCAATATTGCATCTCCATCCTTGTTCATGTTGTGGTGCATCAAAAACTGGGAAAGGTTCACAGCATGTTCACAAAGAAATGAAAGATGAAAACAAATGACATATCAATGAATGAGAACTCAAACCCTTGATCCTGATATACTAAATGTTTTCTTCAGGACCTCACTTGCTTAGTCTAGGTAAACACGTTATATTTAGTTTGGGTAAATATCTTGTCTTAAAGGGTTTTTTTGAAAACTTTTTTTACTTTGGACATATCTGATAAAGAAAATAATTTTTTCTCCTAAAAATAGTTAAAAATAGATCCTCTATTCTTTTGTATTGAGGTATGTAATAGGTTTACTATTAAATACCTTAACCAGTGTGGCAATTCTGATCACAACAGGCACTTATTTGTAGCTGTACATAATAAATGTAAATGTATCCTCAAAGGAGTTAAGTCTTTGTTTAGAGTTCTAAATAACCGCAAAATGAAGGTTGTTTTGAATGAGCGTGCCTCTTCATCCTACAGCACGAATGCTGGTGTCCCACAGGGCTCTATCCTGGGACCGACGCTCTTCCTTATTTTCATCAACGACCTCCCAGATGGGATCAAGTCCCAAGTAGGCATCTACGCAGATGACACTACAATATACTCCTGCACCAGTAAGAAACCTGTCATGGCGGACAGACATAATCTCGCTGCTGACCTTGAACGGGATCTACACTCTGTGGTAAACTGGGGCAAGAAGTAGCTTGTCAACTTCAATTCATCTAAGACCAAGCAGTTGTCTGTCAACCATTACGGGCAACCTCTCCTGCCTCCCATAAGCACGGACCAAGTGATTCTCCTGGAGAGCAATACACTACGCCTCCTCGGACTTACCCTGTCCTCAGACCTCAAATGGAACCACTATATTGAATCCATAGCAAAATCTACTGCTAAGAAGGTTGGGTCACTATGTCGATCCAGGATGTTTTTTCTGCCTGAATCCATCCTGCATATATACAAGTCAACCATCCGTTCGTGCATGGAGTACTACTGCCAATTATGGTCAGGTGCCCCTGCTGTTCTCCTCAGTGTTCTTGACAGGCTCCAAGGGAGAGTCTGTAATGTGATAGGTACTGATCTGGCGGCTCTACTGCAGCCACTTCCTCACCATCAAAATGTGGCCTCCCTTTGTCTGTTCTATAAATACTTTCATGGCTTCTGCTCGGACGAGCTTAAGTCACTGATGCCTCCTCAACAGGTGTTTACTCGTGCAACCAGACTGGCAACTGGGTCCCACCCATTCACAGTTAGGTTAGCCAAATGCAGATGACAATTCTACTCCTGCAGCTTCCTCTCTCGCACTTCCCGCCTGTGGAACTCACTCCCGTATTCTTGCTTTCCTGACGGCTATGACCTCCAGAAATTTAAATGCAAAATCAATACTCATCTACTAACCACTGGACTCTAGCTCTCTCCCCACCCCATATAACCTTCCCTTTCTCTCCACCTATGTATCTGTCATCGCACCTGCTTTCTCAGCTTTCTATTGCTCCTTTCTAACTAGTTTGTACTCCTCACTCTTTTCTAATTAATCTTTTTACAGTTATGTAGCCCCCTGCGCATCAGGCATTTCTGCCTTGCTTGGGGTGAAATGATTAAAAAAAAAAGAAGATGCATTAGTTCTAGAACAAAGCACTTGAGAGATAGTTTTTTTTTTTTCTTTGGGCCCTGCATTCAATGAATGCTGATAATTTTAAATGTTATGACTTTATTCAGTTGATACTGTGTGTTTATGTATTTGTTTCATTTTGTTTGTGTGTACATGTATATGAGTGGATATTGAAATCAGTATCCAGTCGTTTTTCATGCTTAAGTCCAATTTTCATGGCCTGAAGATTGCATTTAAGCATGAAACAAACTGTTGTCCAATTATGCATTAAATTTTTAAGCCCTTAGAAATGCAAAATGAATCATTCACTTATTACCTTGCACTTACTGGTTATTATTAAATAATAGTTTCAATGATTGAAGTCACTTACACCAGACTGTACAATAAAGATGAATTTTAAAACTTATTATTTTTCAAAAAATATAAAGAACATAAGTGGATCAATAAGATAATAGCCTTGTACAGTTATGAGTGAAATTTTGATCTGAAATTTTTACTGTGTCATGTTCATTTCTGAAAAAACACAAGTGTATTAGCTTTCATAAACATTATGGTTGGCAATGACACCAATGTGGACATATTTTAACAGAAAGGGTGAAAAAGATATGAGAATTTGTATAGATAAACCTGGGCCACCTTGAATAAAATTTAATCTGGAAGTCTGATCTACAAAACAACCTCAAATGAAGCTTCTTTTACACCACTATAGATTCAGTTTTAATGTATGGTGAAACTGCTTCAACATTAACTAAAACCCTTGAGCCTAAGTTTGCTGGAACCACCACTTAGATGAAGAGAGCTATACTTAGCATCTCTTGGAGACCACATCCAACTACATCACTGCTCTATGGATCTTGATATTTCTACAATCTCATGTGAATGCAGAAAGCACATTGACAAGCAAAACGAGAACTTGCAGATGATCTACCATTCTGGACAGCTACCCATGGTACAAGACGGTTTTTGTCACCCAGCAACCAACTACACTGACCAACTATGTAATGGCAATATGTCACTCTAATGACCTTTTGACTTTGAATCAGAACTTTGAACCTTGGCCTGATAGACTCATGAATGTCTGACTTAACTGAGCTAAATAAAATGGAATGTTCAATTTATGACTTTTGAATAAGCATTTCACTAAGGGCCCTGACAAGTTTCTAGATTACTTTAAAAAATATTGTGTAAAATAAATACTTGCTTCTTCATTCAGTTCAGAGACATTGATGAAACTATATAAATTATACTTACTTCCACTAGAGCACATATCTACATAGCAAACCATTGTAGGCTCCAAGCGGAGTAGAGGGCTGAAGCCTCATCATGATAGGTGTTGTAGCTGTGGTCTTTAGAGCAAGGCTTTTATAGGATAGAGTGGCTAGCTCCACATCCAATGGGTTTTGTAATCAAATTTTTCCTTCTCCTAACCTGGTTGTCCATCAAAGCTAGAAGCTTCAGTCTGCTTTGATATTAATGACTAGCTGAAGGAGAAATGAAATGGATTCATACATTTTCAAGAATATTTGTGTGAAACTGACTGCAATGATCTTGACTGGAATTTGAACTCAGCATGCCAAGCCCCCTTTCAGTATCTATAACTGTTATGTAACATTGTTAGGGCGCTGCTCCTATTTGACTAAAATGGACTGTTCCCATTGCTATATATAGCAATGGTGGATTCTCTACAGGAGAGTCATAGAGAGTCACTTGAGAGTCTCTAATGAGTTACTGAAGAGTCAGTGCGAGTCAGTGAAGAGTTAGTCACACTTACGGTGGTGTACCGGAAGTAATCACGTATACACACGCCTTATGACGGATTGGACTCTTGTATCTTTCTATTGTAAATAGTTACTAATCACTTCTGTATATACTGTCTTTCCGCGGAATACAACTTATGTTCTGATTCTGTTGTTGAGTTATTCATTTATACTTGGCAACATAATAAACATGCATATCTAAGAACAATTAGATATCCACAATTTTCTTACCTTAAATTTGTTGAGCTGGATACGTTTTTCATCTAAGGATGATTTCAGTTCAAAGTGCTTCACTTCATCTTCACAGTTCTTGATCCATTGGCTAAAATCTGTCATGTGGGAATCAAGCTGCTTCCTTTGTTGCAACAAATTTTGCATGTCAAGCTGGACTTTATCCAGTTGTTGCGTGTACCAATTCCATCGACTGTACACAGATTTACATTCTTGGTCAAGTAAAACATTCCCTTCTTCGGATGTTTTTTGTTCGACTTTTTGACAAAGTTCTGTCACTTCTTGGAGTTGCTTCTTTCTCTTCTCAATCTGGCCAGCATATTCCTAAGAGAATTTTAAGTAGATACAAGAAAAAAAATGTTAACTGTAATGAAAAGTCATTTTTTAAAATTTAAATTCCTTTTTATTTATGATTTATATGATTTTTTTCTACTTTTAATGCCTAATACAAGTGTGACACAATAACTAGGCGTATATTAAGGTGCTTTGTAAAATATGTATTTTATTATAATAGATTAAAATAGAAAATGGTCAAGAATAGAAAATAGATTAAAAACATGTTTCGTTTAACAAAAGTGAAAAAGAAGAGAAAAAATAAATAAACACTTTTTCTTTTATGAGGAAAATTGTGGAAGAGAAAAGGGTATCAGATTACTGTTTTAAATCCTACCACTCTTCCGGTAACTATTTGACTCAGTGATTTAATGTGATAAGAGATAAAGTTCAGGAAATAGGTTTTTGAATGACCAGGTCAAAGGCTGTCTTTACTGTATCTTGATCACACATTAAGAATTTTCCGGCGGAAGCTTTATTAAGATAAAAAAGATAAAAAAATCCTGGAAAAAAATACTAAGGCTAAGTACAGACTGGGTGTCTGCAGGATGTTTGCACATCAAAAGAAGGAAAATTTAAGTACCCTGAAATTTCGGACTTATTTCAGTGCTTATCATCCGGTGGTCTAAAGCATTTCCAGATTTCTGGATTAATTTTGAATAAATACAGGTGATTTTTCCGAGCCGATCAGTCAGATCAAGTGAATGAGTTGAGTTGAGTTAGTTCCGCCGGGTGTGTGCTTGAAATAGAACATCCGTTTGTCTTGTTTTGGTCAGTTCAGATTTGATCTCCATTAATTAGAGTTAGAGCTGTGTGTCACATTCACCTGCCCCAACCGAAAAGGCTAACTCTAAATGAAATAAAGCATCGTTTTCAACTCATCCAAGTTGTGGAAGTCCATTCCTTATAGTTTAATCTTGTGCCCCCAGCTTGAGGCTCTGACATTTTCAACAAACTCCTGGCAAACATCACAGCGTGGAGAATGGCCACCAGAGAAATTGTTTGGACTGTCCATAGGAGTGTTACACGAGAGAAGAATGTGTTTTTGTTTAAATTAATTCACTTCAAGCAATGCAATAAAGTTACTAAGTTGCAAGGGTTTACTAAAGATGAAGAACAATAGAGTAAAGGAAACTGAGAAAATGTTACTGAGGAAAAAGGGCAATAAAACAAACAGCATTTAAGAAGATCACAATGATTAATGTCGCATTTAAATTTTTGTAGATTATAGCTGACTGCATTGTGGTGCAGTAGATATCGGCTTGGAATGAGAAATCAGGGAGCCAAGTTCAAATTCCCTGCATTTACTTAAGTGCAAATACCCTTGGGAAAGGTATTAATCCATCTCTTCCCTCCAGTCATGGGTTAAATAACAGGAGAGATTGGGTTCTATAGACTTGGCTAGCAACCAGTCTACCACTGAAACAACCTACTGTGGGATAATCTTCTGCTCAGTCAGTCATGTCTGTTTTGAGACATGATCACCCAAGCATGTATCACATATGGCACTTAACTGACGGATAGCTGACTGAAAAGTAAGAAGATGGAAGATATTTCCACAGATAAGAAGTGCAAGAGAAGAAACTATTAGAATAGAATTTCTGGTTACATTTAGAAATTTCACCAATGAAATGAGATGTTGCTGCTAATTTAGTACTACATGTAAATTTGTGAAGTTGAGGTACAAAAGAGGAAACCATATCAGACCAATTGTCATGAAAATATTTTCAAAAAGTAATAAAAAGGAAGGGGATCTTAATAAAAGAGAAGTTAGAAGGGTTAAATCTGTGAAATAAATAGAGAGTGCTTCATAAGTTTAGATGAGGGTTAGATCTTGTTTGTTTTGTTTTACGGCTATCAACCCATCTTAGGTCATTTAACGCCGAATCGAATAATAAGTGAAGAACAATTTCAAGAGGTTTGTATATTAACAAATTGATATATATATATATATATATATATGTATATATATATATATAAAACAGACTTATATATTTAGACAAATCCATACATTTAACACATTTTTAAGTTAAAATATTTGATAAAAATGTATATATTTAATTTAGCTGTTTAAAGTTTATGGCATACCAACCACCACAGGTTATCTGAGGGTTAAAATATTTCCTCAAAAAATAAATATAAATGCCACACACTACTTCTATGATGCACCTAAAAGTATTGGTCATCTTTTTTATATAAACAAACTACATTTTAACCTTATCATATTTGTGTTTACTATCAGACAAATTAGAAACCTACAGACACTTCAAGTGATATTTACCTTTTTGTCTATCAGTGCCATATGTGATATATGCTTCGGTGATCATGTCTCTTTTGAGATATGACGGACTAGACAGAAGATTTTCCTGCAGGAGGTTGTTATTACTTTCTGCAGTAAACTAGTTGCCACATAAGGCTATAGAACATAATCTGTCCCAATATTCAATCCATAGCTGGACGGTTAAGTGATGGATTCACACCTTTTCCCTGGGTATTTGTGAATAAGTGAATGAAATGAATTCAACTGGAATTAAAACTTGACTCTCTGATTTCTCGTTTTGAGCCAATATCCACTGCCCCACAATGCACATCCATTTTGTCTATAACTGCAATAATTTATAGTTGAATTCTTAGGATAATTGTAACTTTTTTTTTTACAGCTGTTTAAATGTATAGTGTTAAAAACTTTTTTTTTACAGCTGTTTAAATGTATAGTGTTAAAAACTTTTTTTTTACAGCTGTTTAAATGTATAGTGTTGAAAACTTTTTTTTTTTTTTTTACAGTCAAAGTATTTTCCAGACAGGCTATCCTTGGACATTTTAGGTAAATTTAATTATTCTATAACTGCTTTTGTAACAGAATAATTCAACAGTGAATAATTAAGCAATTGGTAAGTACAAAGTTGCTCATCCTACTTATATATGTGGCTGTATAATACTTTTTAGTTATAATTCTATTACAGGTTCAATATGCTAAGCATATTTTTTCCAAGTGCCTGAAAGTGTCTTGACCTTTTACAGTTAAATGCATGCAAAGATTTATATACTTACAATCCCAGTGTGTTTGCATGTACCCACAATTGGGGAGCACTGTATGTCAGTACACATCATTAACACTCATCACATTATCAAATAGAAGCACAAAAATATTTACTTTTAAAAAAAAAAAACTTTTACAAAGTTATACATTTCCAAAAAATATCTCATTACATGTAAGGAAGCTAAATTTGGTTCTATTTGAAAGAAATCAATTTACTTTCATATAAATTCAATTTGGAATCTCTGATTTTTAACTGTTTTTGACATATCAATTTTACTGCACTAATATCACAGTGAGATTTTTAAACAGTTTGATCAAGACTCCAAGGAATTAACAACTTAAAATTGCTGATATGATTAAAATTCAGCATTCAAAATCCTGGTTTTCTCTTCTGGCACTCACTAGAAATACACAGCTATCTCAATCATGAAGCATTTTAACAGTATCAATTAGAAAAAGGTTTACAGAGTAGAAACAGAAAAATCTGATGTGGGTTTAGAGGATGCAAATAAAAATTACAGCAATATCAAAAAAAGAAAATCAGATTTTTATCTCAATGATAAAAAAAATGATTTTTTATCTCAATGATTTATCAGTCATCATTTTCAACAGTTGTGTCAAAATTCCAGTATTTATTCTCTTAATAGGATATATATGCTCTAAAAAAATATTAATATCAGTTTTTGGTTTTTGCAAATAATCCAAACTGTTTATTTCATATTATTGTTAAGGAACTGTTAAAACAGTCTAAAAACACATTGGATCTAAAATGTAGGTCATACTGAAGATTTTATAAATTTATTAATATAAAAACAGATATAAGATTCTCAAAACAAAAGCTAGATTAAAAAGATTTAGAATTGACATCTCTTTAGAACAGATAATATTAATGAAATCTAGATTAAATATTAAAAGACAATGATACCAACCTTAATCCGTTCCAGTTTATTCTGTAAAGAAAGATGATCACCACTAAAATCACTGGTTATTTCTAATTTTTCTATGGCCATAGTGAGCCAGTCCACAAAATCTCGGCAGATATCCTGGTAAGTTTGATGATCCTTGACCGCTTCTTCAAGATGTTGCAACTGGTTTTTGGACAAGGTTAGTACAGCATCATAATTCTTCTGGAGATTGGCTACAGGTCTGTGGACATCAGCCACTGTGGATGACTGAATTAAAGACTGGGTCCTGTCCTGCACACTCTCCAGGGTATGTTGCCGAGAAAGAATATCCTGGTGAAGCACCTATTTTGTTAAAAAAAAAAAAAAATTAAATTACTGTTCATGAAAAGATTGAATATAAAAATGAAAGTAACTTAAAAAAAAAGAAAAAAGACATGTTTAGAGGTCTAAAATATTGTAAATATGTAATTTATTGGAATTTGAGATGATGAATTATGATTATATGCTTTGCTATTGGGACTAACATGTTTATCTTGGTTGTTATATTCAGTTTCAAACTATTGTAACCTCTAGACTTCTTCAGGTGTCTAAGATAATACTTAAAGAAATTATTAAAATTAGATAAACATTAAATATCTTGATAAATTTTATACTTTTCTAAACACTTGAATAATACCTAATCATAATTTATATTTTTAATTATAAGTTCTACTATTTTACTACTTTCTTTACCAATACATGCATTATTTTTATCCCTACAACTGTCTTTCATCTTGTTTTTATTTTGTCAAATCCTCTTACATTTTATTTTAACATAATGTAAAAATCTCACCAATTTGTTAAGATTTTTAAATTAACTGTTATTTTTTTAAAAATTGACCACATGGTTGTTATATAACAGGGTTCTTATGGTAATGGCTTTCTTAGACTTTTTCAGTGATTTTTTTCATAATGCTCATGTAAATGGATGGAAAAGTCAACAATACAAATTATCAACATTCATGTATTCAAGCTTACAGATACATATATAAAGAATAATGGAAGGCCTTGATAGATGAGCTGATACTGGGTTAATGCACAAGTTAGGTGACCTTTTTTTTTATAATGCTATTATTCATGGCTTATTCTCAAAGTCAACATCACTTCTTTAAACCTGTTTATACTGTAGGCCATTGTCACAGCATTAGTAAGATGAGATTCTCAAACACCCCCCATTTAAAATCACACACACACACACATATATATATAATTTTTTGATATACTACAATTTCTATGGGTAATACATATTTCACTGCACAATGATGACCTGGTAACTCATCAGATCCAAGTAATATAATTTAGAGTCAAGTTTGACGAGCTGCCAGGTCATCATTGGGCGGTGAAATTGTATTACCCATTGAAATTGTAGTATATCAAAATCTTTTTCTTAATTATATTACTGTTAAATTAAATGAATGAATTTAACATTGAGTTCTTTTGAGTTTGTCTCTATTGGAATTTACCTGGATAATATACCAAGTGTTCTACGTTATTTATATATCTAAACTTATTTATAAATGGAACTTTGTGTGTGTGTATCCATTACCTATAAACTCCAAAATGGCTGAACCGATTTTCTTGAAAATTTACATTTGTACTATACTGCTAAAACTTACTAAAATTTACTGCTAAAATTTACATTTGGGCTATACTGCTAGTTTCTGTATAAAGCAACGTCTATGACTTCCTATGAATTTTTTGTGTGTGTATCCATTACCTATAAACTCCAAAATGGCTGAACCGATTTTCTTGAAAATTTACATTTGTACTATACTGCTAAAATTTACTAAAATTTACTGCTAAAATTTACTAAAATTTACATTTGGGCTATACTGCTAGTTTCTGTATAAAGCAACGTCTATGACTTCCTATGAATTTTCAGGAAAATGTATCTGGCACTCTGTTTCTCTTAATTTTTGCTTTGCTTGAATACCTTTACAAATGTTGAGTAGATATAAAAATAAAACAAAGTTCAAGGAAAAAATAGAGTTGACTACAAGATCAGCAATATTTTCATAATTCATTTTGTCACTAATATAAATTTTGAGTCGATCTAAACTTATTTATAAATGGAACTTTGTGTGTGTGTGTGTGTGAGAGAGAGAGAGTGTGTGTATCCGTTTCCTATAGACTCCGAAACGGCTGAACTGATTTTCTTAAAAATTTACAGTTGTACTATAAGCATCTGCGAGTGTTCTTAGCTAGGTTTTGTGTTGAGGTACCCCCCGATAAATATCGAAAATCGATAATCGAAAAATTCAGGTTATAGAAGTAGTGGTCCGATTTTAATCAAATTTGATACACTCATAGACAAAGACATAAGAAACGATATTCAGAAATTTACTCAGTGTTACTTATATTTATATACACTATCTCCATGATATTGACTACTTTAACTCAAATATCAGTCAGTCAGTTAATTGTGATATGTGATACATGCTTGGGAGATCATGTCTCCTTCATGACATGACAAACTAGGCAGAAGATTTTCCTGAAGTAGGTTGCCATTACATTGTGTTAGACTGGTTGAAAACCAAGACTATTGAACCCAATTTGTCCTGCCATACACCTCATAGCAGGAGGAAAAAGAGATGGATTAATACTTTTCCCAAGGGTATTTGTGTGTAAGGGAATGGAATGAACTCAACTGGAATTTAAACTCGGCTCTCTGACTTCTCATATATATAGCATACATTAATATATATATATATATATATATATATATATATAATTTGGTAAATCAGAAAAAATATTAAGCACACAAGAAAGCAGCCATTACTACGAGTTGATGACATCGCTTCTGAGGTTAGAAAAACAACTTTGGTGAACATTTTCTCGAAAAGTATTGGCAGAAAAAAAATAAAACACAAAAAATACTTTCAATGATACCTAACATTTTTTTTTTTTAATCATTTCACCCCAAGCAAGGCATTTCACTGCCTCTATTGCACAGGGGGTTACACAGGGGAAGGTGATGAGAAAGAGTGGTTAGATATAGGAAATGTCAGAAGGAGGGTGATAGACGGGTAAGGATGTAGATGGGAAGAGTGTTTGAGAGAATGAATATGAGTTAGTGTGTTAGGAGGTGTCTATTGACTTTACATTTAAACTCCTGGAGATTGTAGCTGTTGGGAAAGCAAGTATGTGGAAGGGAATTCCACAGGCGGGAAGTGCGAGAAAAGAAGCTGTTGGAGTAGAAATTGCAGTTACATTTTATCAGTTTCACTGTAAAAGGGTGGGACCTAGTTGCTAATCTAGTATCTCATGCAAATTCGTATCTAGGAGGCACTAGTGATCTAAGTTCATTGGAGCAGAAGCCGTGAAAGTATTTATAGAAGGAGCACAGGGAAGCCATGTCACACTGGTGAGAGAATGACTGCAGCCAGTCTGCCAAGTCAGTATTGATCAGATTACAGATTCTTCGTTGTATTTTGTTAAGAACCTCAAGGAGAATAGCAGGGGCACTCGACCAGATGTGGCAACAGTATTCAATACACAGACGGATGGTAGATTTATGTATGTGCAGGATAGATTCAGACGGGAAAAACTTCTGTGTCCTGCACAGAGAACCAACTTTCATAGCAGCAGATTTAGCCAAAAAAGCTGAATCAGAGAAGGGAAGAAAGAGAAGAGAAGAGAGAGAGTGATAGAGATAGAGAGAGGCAGAGTCCCACGCGTCTGAATAACGTCGGTGTCAAATTACACTCTTATACATTATGAGCCTGTAATGAGAGTCAGGGGGGATGTAAAAAAACATTATTAAACTCCTAAGATAAGTACCTTAAAGATATTTAAGAATTCTGGTGAACCCTCAGACCCCGCCAATTACCGTCCTATTAGTCTCCTTCCAATCTTTGGCAAAGTTTTCGAAGCCATTATCAACGCCGAGGTGATTCAGCATCTTATGGCCAACGGGCTTCTCTCTGACAAACAGTATGGGTTTCGCTTCACCAGGTCTACTGCTGATATGCTAACGACCATTACCGAGTACATATACCAGGCACTTGACAAGAATGGTGAAGCCCGAACCGTTGCCTTGGATATCTCCAAAGCATTCGACAGGGTCTCATGCTGGCCTCTTGTGCAAACTGCGGAGTTATGGGATAACAGGACATCTGTTTGACCTCATCCAGTCTTTCCTCTCTAACCGCACATTGAAGGTGGTATTAAATGGGCATGCCTCCCAAAACTACCAGACGAACACAGGCGTCCCTCAAGGTTCTATCCTAGGTCCCACGCTCTTTCTGATCTACATTAATGATCTCCCCGACACCATTAGATCCCAAGTTGGCATGTATGCCGATGACACAACAATCTACTCCCGCATCGATCAGAAACCAGGTCTGGATGACAAAGTGAACCTCGCTGCCGTACTTGAAAGGGACCTCCAATCCGTAGTGACCTGGGGTAGGAAATGGTTGGTAAATTTCAATGCCTCCAAAACAAAGCTGTTATCAACTAATCACCATAGACAATCGCATCTACCTCCCATTAGCATGGGACAAGCTAGCCTCCCAGAGAGTAAAATACTATGCCTCCTTGGCCTTACACTCTCGGCGGACCTCAAATGGAATGACTATATTGAATCCATTGCCAAATCTGCTGCTATGAAAGTGGGCTCCCTGTGCAGGGCCCGGAAATTTTTCCCACCTGAATCTATTCTGCACATATACAAATCTACCATCCGCCCATGTATTGAATATTGCTGCCATATCTGGTCGGTTGCCCCTGCTGCTCTCCTTGGGCTTCTTGACAAAATACAAAGGAGGATCTGTAATGTGGTTGATACTGACTTGGCAGCCGCTCTCACACCGGTGTGATGTGGCTTCCCTGTGCCTCTTCTACAAGTACTTTCATGGCTTCTGCTCCGATGAGCTTAGATCACTGGTGCCGCCTAAGCACGAATTTACACGAGATACTAGATTAGCAACTAGGTCCCACCCTTTTACAGTTAAACAAATAAGATGTAACCGTAAATTCTACTCCAACAGCTTCTTTTCTCGCGCTTCCCGCCTGTGGAACTCCCTTCCACAAGTCTGCTTTCCCGACAGTTACAATCTCCAGGTGTTTAAATGTAGGGTCAATAGACACCACCTATCACACTAACTCCCAACTATTCTCACAACACTCTCATCTACCCAACCCTCATTCTCGGTATCCTTACCCGCCTATCACCCACCCTCTGTCATTTCCTATATTTAATCAGCCTTTCTCCACTCTACGTAGCCCCCTGCACAGTAGTGGCAGTGACATGCCTTGCTCGGGGTGAAACGCTTATAAAAAAAAAAATATATATATTTTTCCATTTTGAATACGACCGTATAAATTTTATGTGAGAAACGAACCCTCTCAATTTGTTTTAAGCATTTTGGAATGTTACTTCATATTCGATAATTTAATATAAACATTTTTTCTTCTTGATAATTCACTGAAACAATAAACCTTTAATGTTTGATTACGTGTCCTGAAACAAGCTACGGAAACATAAAATATGTAAATTTGGATTTGATATAATCATTCCACTTATTCTTTTACAAGATATTATATATATATATATATATACACAAAAATCTAGAGTGAGCCAAAACCTACCGCGGTTTCACACAGTGTGAAACCGCGGTAGGTTTTGGCTCACTCTAGATTTTTGTGTGTTTTTGCTCTACTATTGTATCTTTTCTTTCGTACTTTATATTGAGCACTTTTTCTTGTGTTTGGTTCCGTTTGGGGTTTTTCTTTACTGCGGAGTATTGAATGTTTTGTTCTTGTTCTGCGGGTTGCTTTTTTTTTCTCCCCATTTATCCAACGTCTTAGTACACCGGATTGTAACGGATTTAGGTTCTGTTTGTTAATGGTTTTTTCGGAGGTTTATTTTAGTATAAATTTACAGCCGGCATACTTACAGAGTCTATTTAGTTATTATTATTATTATTTTATATATATATATATATATCCCATGTGACCCTATGCTGATTTTGGGTTGATAGTCAATATGTTAAATCATATTACAAAAACTCACCCTGTGGTTTTGTAATTGTGCTCTTTTATTTGGGAGTAAACTTTGAAGTTCCATGTTTTTCAGTCGAGTGTTCACATCTTCTAACCATTTGGCAAAGTGTTCATAGCTCTCCTCAAACGTATTCCACTGCAGCAAACAACCTTCCATCTTACGTTGCATGTCATCCATACCATCACTCAAGTTCTCCCAATCATCTTTCAATGTTCTGCAAAAGAAAATATTGACTTTTAGATTAGAATTTAGCGAAACCTATTTTTAACAAGAAACAGTTTGTTATAGCTTTATTATTATGTTTTTATTAAGAGTAAATAAGTTATGTACTAAACATGACTTAGCCTGGTGCAAGGCTCCAAAGCATCGCACACTCAGTGAGAAGTGAAATCATTATGATAATGATGGTTTATGAGATGAGCAAGATGATCTTACAATCCTTACTTCATAAGATCATAAATATAGCTTTGTATAAGGAACTGACAAACTTACTGTTGGTTGTTTTTTTTATGGCAAATCAACCTCAGTGGGTCAATTATTGCCAATTAAACTTTATTTATTTATTGCTGGTAATACATTTTTCTTTCAACAATTTATTGTTGTTTTATATAAGTTTTTGTGTCTAGTAATACTTTTTTCTTTTCGAGTATCAAGATTCATTGAGATTTGGTTTTTTTTTTTTAAGGGCAGGGTCCACCAAGTCCTACCCTTGTTATTCAACCCATAACTGGAGAGAAGGGACAAATAAATACCTTTCCCAAGGGTACCAGTGCTTAAGTAAATGCAGTGTATTCAACTGGAATTTGAACTCGGCTCACCGATTTCTCTTTCTGAGCTGATATCCACTGCACCACAATGCACATCCATCATTATACGCTTACAGTACCTGGTATTCCCAAGCAGTCACCCATCTAAGTACTGACCAGGCTCAACGTTGCTTAACTTCGGTGATCGAGCAAGAACCGGTGTATTCAATGTGATAGGCCGTAAGCCTCATAAATATAGTAAGTAGTCTGAAATTCTGCTATCTAGAATACCTTAAGAAATACACAAAATATGAATTTTACAATGGAGCAAATAAAAGACAGTTTTAATTTGCATTAATGAGAATACCTGCTTACCTTACTTCTGAACGAATAATGTCTCTTCCTTCAACTGCAGTATTTGGATAAAGTCTTTCTGCACATTGACACACTTCTGGAATGATGTCTGAATTTTTGTCTTTATCAGAAATCAATTTCTGAAAATAAAATAAGAATAAATTAAAAATAGAAATATCAATTACTAATTATTACAAAATTTCACTGTACTATATCTGAGAACATTAGCATTTTTGTGTATATAATACAAAAATTCCATATAGCAAATTTTCATACAAAATTTTACAATAATATTAACCAAATTGATATTAACAGATTTTGAGAGTCTGAGGCAAAACATGAAACAGAGTTTTGCCTCACAGATTGTCATTAAAATTAATCTGTGAAAACTTACCATTCTCTCTTTTTTTAATGAACTTCACAAGTCAATTAAAAAAAATTTTAAGATATAAAAATGAAAATACAGATCTGAGTATGTCTCCCCTTGACAAACCCTTTAAAAAACTAAAACTAGATATTCTCAAGAATAGGAAATCGTCACGCGATCTGAGAAGATATCATTAGATGGGAAAGTCAATCACCCCCTTTGTTCCTGGATAGCCAAATAGAAAATCATCATAAGTACTAAACTTTATATTTTATTTCAGATCTCAATTCCCTTGTAAACATTTCTCATATAAGTAAACATATGTGTCTATGGCTATATTGTATTGAATACACCGGTTCTTGTCCGATCACCGAAGTTAAACAATATCAAGCCTGGTCAGTACTTAGATGGGTGACTGTTTGGGAATACCAGGTGCTGTAAATATAAGGACCAAGAATAGTTCACCGGTCCTCCAGGTTTGGGGGTTGGACGCAGGGCTAACAACCCTGCCCCATAAAAAACAGTTTGTTACAGAAACAATAACAAAAAGTGACTGCTCTACACACCATTGGGTGTAAAAAGGGGGAGATGATGAAACATACACACATATATATATATATATATATATATATATTTCAAGTGTTTTTATATAAAGAATTTTGTGGCTTATTGAACTTTTTCATATGTTGTGACATTCGTTTTGTGAATAAAACCAATAATATCATTCACACACAATAAAATAAGGAAAAAATATTAAATGTTTATAAATTTAAAAATGTTTTGCTTTTATTTAGGCTTCATCAGAAAATGAAATATGGAGGTGAAAAGAAAATTGTTATTTTTGTTTTTCATTGGTTAAGCAGGCTTCACATACATTTATCTTGTCAAGCAGTATTCATGTGGATTATTCATGTGTTCATGTACATCACACTTCTAGTTGGTTCAGTTAATAATATGTATGTGTGTGTTTTTAGTTGGAATTTTTATTTAATCCTGGTAATTGTCTGCTTATTGATTGGAGAGATGTTTTGTGTGAAATATCAAACACATACTATTATAACATCAACTTTTACAAAAACCCATACTTAAAGAATCCAAGATCTATCAACCTACAACCACAACCAGTCTAACTTAAATTCTTTCACTTTCACATGAAACATCCTCTTAATTATACTTTCAGTTTAATTTTTAGGAAGTATTGATAGTAGTAAAAAACATTGTGCAATATAAAATTAATATAAGTACAATTTAATCAAGAAACGTGTGTGTGTGAGAAAAGAAGATTTGAAATTTACACATCTTTGTTATAATTTCCTAATCTTATCATAAAGCCGCATGTATGGCATGAAGCCATAAATTCTGTCAGCAAACCATCCAAATTGTCAAGTGTTAACACTATTTGTAACCAATCAAGCTTATAAATTAACCCAATGCTGTCTTGATGGCCATAAACACATGACCTGACATCAAAATATGTTATCAGGTGTTATATGGAACATCAAATTAAAAGAAAATTTACCTTGAGCTTCTTTAATTTATCTTCGTTGTCTGTTTTGTTGCCAGCAATATCTGAACAGGTTTTAAGCTGCTTCTTCAGGCTTTCCACTAATTCTTTAGCATTAGAATAACAATTTTGGTAATCTTTGTGATCTTGCATATAACCTCTTCTGGTTTGGATAACATCCTGAAAAAAGAAAGTGAAATTATAGGATACAAATAAAGTACCAGGGAAAGTTGTAAGTGGTGGTGGTGGCTTTATCTCATCTCCAAGAATTGAATTTCTTCTTTGCAGATCGCTTTCTTTATGACGATGACAATAATGAAATTCACCACCAACATGCAGTTTCAGGACACGAAGCTTTCTATTTCACCAAAACCTGTTCTTGTCATTCATTGCCTTTCACCGTTTAATTGGAAGTAGAAGAAAATACCAATAGCATGAATTTGCTTAAATTTGCCAGAAAGTGACTCACAGACTTGACACACATAAAATGAGACATGTAAAATCCAGTTATAAAACTGCAATGGACTGTCAATCGTTGTGGTGCATTGGATATCAGCTTGAAATGAGAAATCGGGCAGCTGAGTTCAAATTCCAGCTGAATTCATTGCCTTCACTTACGTGCAAATACCCTTAGGAAAGGTATTAATCTATCTATTCCTTCCAGTTATGGGTTAAATAACAGGACAGATTGGGTTCTATAGCCTTGGTCGGCAACCAGTCTACCGCAAAAGCAATGTCAACCTACTGCGGGATAATCTTCTGCCCAGTCAGTCATGTCTTTCGAGACATGATCACCCAAGCATGTATCACGTATGGCACTTAACTGACTGACCTTTTGTTACATCTCCATCATGCATAGCCCTTTTCATCTGCTGGTTCAACCACTGAGATCTGTTGTAATTGTAATCCGTTTGTTCCACAATTGGTGCCTTTGGGATTGGTTGTGCTAAGTTTGACTCCTTATCTTTGACCCTGCAGCCTAAGGTGGCACTATATATATTATATTTCTTGATGGCATTGCTCTCAGAGCCATTGGACCATGCAAGCCCCTCTACCATGACAAGGAGTGATTATCAGAGGTGTGCACATAAAAACATAACCTTTCAGATTTTTTTAACAAGAGTAAAAATATTCTCATATTTAATAAAAAGTTTTGTGTATTTTTCTAATTTTCTAATTTAGTGTTTGGTTTCTAAAGTATAATGTGGTAATATGTACTCCAACATCCAGTGTAAAATATATATATATATATATATATATATATAAATTCGTAAAGTGAAAGTGTCAAAGAGGAAAGCTCATCAGAACAACTACCATGGAAATATTTACAGAAAAGACACAAGGAAGCTATGTTATGGCAGTAGGAAAGTGACTGATACCAGTTCAGGGTGATAAAATTGCAGATTCTTTTATTTTATCAAGAACCAAGATGTGGCAGTGATATTCAATGCATGGATGAATGGTAGATTTATAGATGTCTAACAGATTCTAAAGGTTAGCAATGAGATTAAAAAAAAAAAATTGTCTAGCAAACCAAAGAATTGATTTTCTTAGCACCAAATATAGTAATTGATCTAATTTTTGTTTATAAAAACAAGGAGGTAGTTTTTTTTAGCTATTACTTTGAAGAAAAACTAGGTTTCTTCAGGTGCTAGGAATTTCAAACCGAACCCTTTATTACCATCACTGGGATATATCATTCTCATTCCATGTACAAAGCCACTTCTGATAGCCATGAGTTATCTCTCTCTAACTTAAAGAGTTAAGTTATTTGTTCACCACAGCCGTAACCTGGTATTGAACTCACAACTTTTTGGGTCAATTCACTGGAACTAAACAACGCCTATATTTACTGGGCCATGTGAATTTCTGGGACTTATAAAACTAACATCTCAGTAATTATTTTTTTGCCAGAGTTCATATTGCAATCTTTGAGTCAAATGATTTACTCTAGCACTCCATATTACTGGTTCCCATATTGTATTCATTTCTATGCTTGGTTCATTAGGAGATTTTTGTAGCCAAGCATATGCACTGATTCTTTAAGTTTATATAATTTCCAGTGGCATTCTTTGTTATTTCAACTTCATCCCATAGAGGGTGGTAATCTCCTTTCTCCCCCATATGTGGTCAGCTATGCCTGATTTTTCTATCTCCCTTTGTGTTACAGACTTATGATGTTCTTGTAGCCTTACCTTAAGTGGGTGGCCTGTTTCTTCCTTATATTTCTTGCCAAAGCTACATGGAATGGCATACACAGTCCTTAGTCATTCACATCATCTGCAGACAAAGCTGAGTGCTTTGCCCGCAGATTCTCATCCAACTCCACGTTACCCCAAAGGTAGTACCCCAAGTAATTTCAAAACTTGACCCCCATAAGGCAAGTGATGGCAATGGAATCCCGGTGATAGTCCTTAAGAAGTGTGCCCCTGAACTCTCCCCTGTCCTCTCTAAACTGTTTAACTACTGCCTTTCAGCTTCCTGTTTTCCTGCATGCTGGAAGTTCTCTTCAGTCGTTCCTGTTTTTTTATTGTGGTGAACCCTCGGACACATCCAACTATCGCCCTATCAGTCTTCTACCGATATTCAGGAAAGTGTGCAAGGCCATAATCAATGCTGAAATAGTTCAACATCTTACTGCCCACAAACTCTTCTCTGACAAGCAATATGTCTTCTGCTTTGCCAGGTCCACTGCCGATATGTTAACAACCTTTATGGAGTACATGCTCCGGACCCTCGATGAGTCAGGCAAGGCTCATGCAGTTGCTCTGGATATCTCCAAGGCTTTTGACAGGGTCTGGCATTCTAGCCTCCTTTGCAAGCTACGGGGTTACGGCATTACCGGACGCCTGCTTGACCTAATCCAGTTCTTTTTAAACAACTGCAAAATGAAGGTCGTTTTGAATGGGCATGCCTCTTCATCCTACAGCACGAATGAAGGTGTCCTCCAGGGCTCTATCTTGGGCCCAACACTCTTCCTTATTTTCATCAATGACCTCCCAGATGAGATCAAGTCCCAAGTAGGCATCTACACAGATGATACCACAATATACTCCCGCACCAGTAAGAAACCTGGCATGGTGGACAGACATAATCTCATTGCTAACCTTGAACGAGATCTACACTCTGTGATGAATTGGGGCAAGAAGTGGCTTGTCAACTTCAACGCGTCCAAGACCAAGCTGTTGTCTGTCAACCATCACAGGCAACCTCTCCTGCCTCCCATAATCATGGAAAAAGCAATTCTCCCTGAGTGCAATACACTGCGCCTCCTCGGCCTTACTCTTTCTTCGGATCTCAAATGGAGCCACTACATCGAATCCATAGCTAAATCCACTGCTAAGAAGGTTGGGTCACTGTGTCGATCCAGGATGTTCTTTCCGCCTGAATCCATCCTGCATATATACAAGTCTACCATTCGACCCTGCATGGAGTACTGCTGCCATTTATAGTCAGGCGCTCACCTCAGTGTTCTCGACAGGCTCCAAAGGAGAGTTAGTAACGTGATAAGTGTTGACTTGGTGGCTCGACTACAGCCACTTCCCCACTGACGAAATGTGGCCTCCCTTTGTCTGTTCTATAAGTACTTTCATGGCTTCTGCTCAGACGAACTTAAGTCACTGGTGCCTCCTCAACAGGTTTTTACTCGTGCAACCAGAATGGCAACTGGGTCCCACCCATTCACAGTTAGGTTAGCCAAATGCAGACGACAATTCTACTTCTGCAGCTTCTTCTCTCGCACTTCCCTCCTGTGGAACTCGCTTCCATATTCTTGCTTTCCTGACAGCTACAACCTCAAGAAATTTAAATGCAATGTCAATACTCATCTACTAACCACTTGACTCTAGCCCTTCCCCCACCCCATATATCCTTCCCTTTCTCTCCCACCTTGCAACTGTCATCACACCTGCATTTTCATCTTTCTATTTTCTTCTTTCTAATCCTCTTCTCCCTCCTCTAATTAATTTTCTTTCAGTTATGTAGCCCCCAGCACATCAGTGGCATTTACGCCTTGCCCGGGGTGAAATGATTAAAAAAAAAAAAATATATTCTCCTCTGTTGGAGGTCTTACTCAGGAGAGGTACCTGTGAAATGTAGAACCATTTCTGAAGGTTGTCCTGATGTTATTTGGACTACAGTATTTTCTCTGAAAACCCCTTCACATAGTGTAGACGGACTGGAGCTGTTTCCTGAGAGTTGTTATCCTCATGCACCCTCCCTTCCATGTTGTCAAGTACCCTGGATAACAGCTATGTTGTAGGGTATTGCTTTTACTGACCATTTCCTGTTGTATGTCTCTGGGTCACTTCTTATGACTTGTGCTCAATGTTGCAGGCAGCAGACGATTCTTTTCTTTACATTGCATGGGTGGTGAAAGCTGAAGTTGAGGTAATGTCTGGTAAATGTTGGCTTGCAGAATACAGATGTCTTGAAATCCCTCTCTGTTTAAGATATTAGTATCTCTAGCAATGCTAGTTTGTTATCACTCTTTTTCCATAGTGAACTGTATCGATGATCTTAAGGAATCAGTGTATATGCTAGGCTATAAAAATCTCCTAAGCTGACCAAGCCTAGAAATTAATATGAGAACCAGTAATATGAAGTGCTAGAGAAAAATCATTAGTGTCAATGATTGCAATAAGAGCTCTGGTGAAAAAAAAAATCAATAGTGTCAAAAAATTGCAATATGAACTCTGGAAAAAAATAGTTACCGAGACATTAGTTTTAGAAGTTCAAGAAATTCACATGCTGTTGTTCTCAAGGACACATAGTCCAGTGGATATAGACATTGGTTAATTCCAGAACTAAAAGCGTTTTGAGTTCCATACCAGGTTACTGCTGTGGTGAACAAATAATTTCGAGAGTTAAGTTAAAGGAAGATAACTCATAGCTACCAGAAGTGGCTTTGTAAAGGGTTTGGTTTTAAAATCCTAGAACCTGAAGCAAATCGGAGCGTACAACGGCTGAAATGTCATAAACATGGCAGCGAAGATGAGGACAATAGTTTGAATAATGCAAATACTAATATTAGCTTATCTCAGAAATATAGACAAATACTGAAGGAATTACCTTTATTAGATAAAGAATGAAATTTATATTTATCTCACCTTGATATGTTTACAAAGAGATTTATAGTTACTGGATAGTTTATTTCCAGCAGTTACTGAATGTTTATCATTGGTTTTTATTTGTCCAGTTTTTGTTTTAAGATTATCAAATTCATCTTTCTTGCCATCTATTTCATCTTCCAGTACCTGCAAAAGAGGAAAAATAAATAGAAAGTTGGTGGATTTTTATCTTTTATGGGTTATTCTTGTGTACCAAATACAAGTTTCAGTATATATTCAATTATTTCTTTCAATCTCTTGCCACTTGGCAAGGTGCTTTGTAACAAAAGAGAAAATTGCCTACCTCAAAAAATAGTTCATGGTCTCCCAAAGAAAAATCTACTGAGAATTGTTAGCACAAAAAGAACTGCTATGAGTATTAGAACCTATGCTAATTTTCTTTCCTCTGTGTCTGGCGTGACCAATCAGAAAAATCACTCAGTGAATAGTTTCTGCTTTTGCTTACTGAGAGTTAGAAGACATTTTTTGGACATTGGCAGAGAAAAGTATGATTTTTGAGCTTGGTGAGTGAAAGTGCAATTTTTGCTTTTGCATGGGGAAAGTTGTATTTTTGACCCCATATTTTTTTTTTTTTACTACAACTGAACTCAGTGTTGGCACACAGATTTTGTTTTTTTTTCTATTCCTATTATTTGTTTTGATTGATCAATTTGTTTTTATGATTTATCAACCCTTTGGAGGTTATATAAAACCAGAAAATATTTTTAGATTGTAAGAAATTATTTTTTGGAGATAATTGTTATATTTTTTTTGTGAGAAGAAGTGATTTATACATTTCCCAAGGATATTTGCACATAAGTAAATATAACGAACCCAACAGGAATTGGAACATGGCTCTCCAATTAACAATTTTGAGACATTATCTATTACACCACCCACACATCTAAGCTTACAGCATATGGCATTTTCAAGTGGTCACCAGGCTTGGTATTGCTTAACTTTGGTGATTGTATAAGAGCCAGTGTTTCAATGTAATACAGCTATAAGCCCTTGACAAGGTGCATATTTATTATTTTTCAAATCATTTTCTTCTTGATATTATTTTGTTCCAGGAACCAAAAGTCCAATAGTTATTTTATAAGGTAAAATCAATTTTATTCCAGATCAAAGAGTAACAGAGAGCAAAAATATGAAAGTATGAATCAAAATTGATAAAATCAAGTAATCAATGTTTTATCCAATACAAAGCCCAAGTGCTTCTCAAGGTAGATTTATTGAATTAGGTTGTTGTAGAAACATAAGAGGAGACAAAATTTGATTTGGTTAATGGCATGTCAACGTATTTAATGCCAAAATTTAATTTTCTTCAGAGTTTTGAATATGATATACATTATTCTACTTTAATAATTCAAGAATATGCACTGATTCAGTGGGGAGGCAGACTGACATTATGAGTTTTGAAATTTCCTAAACTCTCTAAGTATTCCATTCAACATTTCTTGAAGGTTACTTCATGCAATAAACAACTTGAGAAAGGTTGGAGAGTACAAGAGCCAAAATACTACAACAAAAACAAGTATGATGACCTACAAATAGAGTACTTGCTTTCAAGAACACACATGAGTTTGACAAAACTGTTTGATAAGTGATTAAATATTAACCCACTGGAAAAACAAACAACACTATTCATTGAGTCAAAGATCTGAAAGTTCAGAAGACAGAGTCTAAAAATGTGACCCAAAATAATTATCTATTTACAATGTCAGTCCCATCTTAATAATAATGATCCACTTAGTGTATGCTTATTATAATTACAAAGCAACATCAACACATCATAGCACAATTTATGTTAGGGCAATAGTGCTAAAATACTCTAAACTAAAAAAAATGAAGCCTTTTCCATTATATTTGGGCCATCAGTTTTAATTTCCAATAACCAAATCATGTGGTAGATAGTACTGAATTATAAAATACCAGTAACAATCATAGATAATCAGCATGACACTCAAGTTTATAAAATATCTGACACCCTTATAAGATAGAGTAATGAATTAAAAACTTACCTCGAGTTCAGCAACTTGGTTTTGCTTCTCCTGTAAAGATGACTTTAACTGAGGGTTTGTAAATCGGCTTTTCACATGTTTAAGCCAGATCGATAATTCGTCACACTCCTTCTCAAAAGACTGCAAACTTTCAACAGTTTGTGACACAGAGTCAAGATTTTCAGAACACTCAATTTTCAGGTTTTCAAAGTCTTTTGTCAGTTTTTGCAGATCAGATTTAATTTTGGTTTGACCTTTGACACCAGTCTGTGGAATTGTCTTCTCACCTTCTTCAACTGTGGCATCAACTTTTTTCTTTCCCTCATTCAATTCACCCAGAAGTTCCTTTATAAAATGGAGAGAAAATTTTATTAATAGAAATTTTTAAATTTTTATCTATTTTCTTTCAAGATATTTAAAATATAAAATTTTTGGTAAATTCCTGAAAATGAACTTTTATATATTGCTTGCATCTATAATCATTTTTTAAAAATTTTTTTTATTTTACAAAAAAATAATTTTAAAATAGAAACCAGTTACAAGATAGACCTATAAAAATTCCACGGGTGTTGACAACTAAGATTATTTAACACTTCATGTCTTTGTTCTTCTCATTCACCTCCTTATTCCTTCTAATCTTCACTATCCACATGTTTTTATATAACTATTTTAAAAACAAGAATTCAGATTTGTTATTTGTAGAAGGAAACCAGTGGCATATCTAGGGTATGGCAAGCAGAGAATATGTTATGAACACAATGTGGGTTGGTGCTCCCTGAATAAATCAATGTGAAAGTAAGGAAGGTGCAGACTTAGGTCAAACCAACACCTTTCTTAGTTCCTTGCTTTCACATGTCTTCATGCAGTACTAGTGCAATAACTTATCAAAATATAGTCTTCCTGTACAGCTATAATATGTCTTATTTGTTTGATATTGAAATACCAAAAGATATTTTGTTATTCCATGTTAAAAGATAGCTATGATATATTATTTGTTTTTTTTTCCTCAATTAAGAATGTAAAGGACAGTTAAGGTATGCTTAGTTTGAGGTCATGTAGTTTAAGAGATAATTGTGTTGCCAGAATTTTGTAAAAGAATATGTTTATATTGTGTCATTCTATTGACCAAATTTAAATTTCCCTCAAAGTATAACAAATAAACCTCCATGTAGAAGTACCATAATTTTATATATATATATATATATATATATATATATATATATCCAAATGAATAAGGAATGAAGAAAATAATTGCAATGTTCAAGACATTAACTTAAAACAGTGCTCAATATAACAAAAGAACAATGAATATTTATTATTATTACTTTAGAACATGTAAAAACTACTACAAAATTGTACATTTTGTTTCAATGTCAAAACAAAATGTACAATTTTGTAGTTGGTACATGTTCTAAAGTAATAATTAATAATATATAATATATATATATTAATGCTCTTTAGTTGTATTGTTGAACTAGTAGGTCTACTTTGGTAAGATAAGTGTGCAATTTTAGTGCTTTGCCATAGGTGCCACTTTCTGTATATATGAAAGAAGCAAAATGAGAGAAAAACAAAGACATTTACATTTATGAAGACATTTGATGCTATAGATATAAAAAGTTAGATAACTTAAGTATTACAAATGCAGGAATTATATTTTAAACTGAAATAATTTATTTAAATATTTTTTATTTTACATGTATATTATACCAATCTTTATTACAATATTCAAACTTCCATATAAAAGATCACAAGCAAAATTTATTAAGCAGAAAAAATGTATACAAGTCTAACATGACAGAAAATAGACAAATGAGTATAAAAACAGTGACCATTTAAACATCACAAGAAAAGTGGAAGTCAAATTCAGAACAAACATCAATAAGAAAACCAGGATTGACATTCAACAAGAAATTTGACAAAGTCATAAAAATGTAACAACATGCAAAAGTGAGTTGTTATTGAGAATTTGAGAAGAGTGATTTTTAAATTAAAAAAAAAAAAATTAGTCACATGTCATTATGTATGCATATGTGTGTTAGAGAGAGAAATAGACATGCGAGTGAGATAGAAATATACTGACCAAATGAAGATTAACAAAAAATCTTATATTAGGTCATTTAGTAATAAGTTGTACTGAAAACTATACACCACACCTTCTGTGCCTACACACAAACACAAAGGAGGGTTGCTGAAAAGTTCATGTACATACAAATATAACATAATGAAAGTGAAGTGTTAATGAGATGCAATTGAATAACATGCTATGAAACTTATTGAGAGTTTTTGTCTTATACACATTTTTTACAGTATTACATTATTCAAACTATTGTCCTCATCTTTGTTGCCATTTGTACAATGTTTTGACTGTTGTATGCTCCAGCCTTCTTCAGGTGCTAGGAATTTCAAACTGAACACTTTATTACAATCACTGGGGTATATTGTCTCTATTCCTTGCAGAGAGTCTCTTCTGATAGTCATGAGTTATCTCTCTCTAAACCTTTAACTTGATCCAAAGAGTTGTGAGTTCAATACCAAACTACAGCAGTGAGGAACAAGTAACTTACAGGGTTAGAGGGAGATAATTCATGTTTACCAGAAGAGGCTCTATGCAAGGAATGGAGATGATATACTTTAATGATTGTAATAAAGGGTTTGGTTGGAAATTCCTAGCACCTGAATAGGGCTGGAGCATACAAATAGCAACAAAGATGAAGACAATAGTCCGAGTAATGTAAATCCAGTAAATACTATCTCATCTCAGAAATATAGCCAAAATATATTTTTGTTCTTTGTTAGTAACCAAGAACTGCTAATAGTATTGTGTAAAACAATTTAAATCTAATATTTAAATTTTCTTTATACAATTTTCCATGTGATAAAAAAAATTGAAAAGCTAAACTATTATTTGCTGTAATTACTAGAAATAAGTTTATACTGTGTATTAAATTACTACCATGATAAAGAACAAATACTAATCCACCGTTAATTTCTAAACCCTTTAAAGCCCAAATTAGAGAATCTAGTTGCTTTTCCTATGCAAAATCCATACAAATGGTCTTTTATATATGCCTTACCTTATATAAGATACATTTTTCTTCAAAAATTATTTAAAAAATCCCTATCTTTTACAACTTAATAGTTTTACTACCAGTACTCAGATAACACCTAAACACCCATTTGACAAGCTTGTTACTTGACAGACAGGCAAAATTATATATATATATATATATATATATATATATGCATACATGAGTGTTTGTTAGAGATTATAAGTGGTTAAATTAAAATTTGAAGTCAAAATGTTAAAATACATATATAAAAAAAAAATGAAAGTAAGTATGGATGAACTATCAGCTGAATATTTGAAATTTTTCCTTGCTAAATTATTGGTACATATTTTATACCAATGTGTATTATATGATGGGAAATCCAGTATTAATCTTATAAAAATATATTTTAATATAAAATAAATACCTTTATAAATGGCATACTGCGACTTCCAGTAAGAAAATAATCCTATATGATGTAAGTAAGCAAAGATAAACAAATGCTCATTTTGAAAAAATGCTGTGCATGAAACAACGTAATAGTTAATATTGATAATATAGTATAGAATATATATATTTTTTTGTTTTTCATTCATGCCATGCAAAATGTCTATTTTATAACAGGTAAACAAGACAAAGTGCAAGACAAAAAAAATAACAAAACCACTCCCCACAAGAAAACACTGACAATTAAGATTCAAGACATTGACAATTAAGATTCTTCATAAAAAGTTGTTTTTTATTTCTTCCTTGAAGACATACCTGAAGTCGAACAAGTTTATTCTGCAAAGCCTGCTTGTCTCCGTACAAATCAGAACAGACTGTAAACTTGTCTTTAAGGCCTTGCATCCAATCAACACAGTTTTGATATGTTTCTTGGAATGTCACATGTTGTTGGACATATTCTTCAAATTGTATGATTCTGTTCTGTAATTAGTAAGGGCAACCAAATCCCAAGCATAAACAAATGAAACAAATCAGTTTGCTTAAGGAAAAAAAAAAAGCTCCTTGATCCAACCAAAAGACGAATAGTGTTTTCACAACAATTTTGAAAGACATAAAGTAGTTGACTTTAAGTTTTAAATATTTGATGGTTTCAAAGTATGGAAAGTATTTTCCAGAATATTATTGGAAAAAAAAAGTCCTAAAATAGCAACTTGAAAAGAGAAATTAGAGGGCCAATTTCAAATTCCAGACAAGTTTATAGCATTCATTTACATACAAATATCTAGGAGAAATGCACATATCCATCTCTTTTCTCCTAACTTTGGGTTAAATAGCAAGACTTGTATCTAGAAAAACTATCATCATCTACAAAAATTGCTCATGTAATATTCATTATATTTTGATTTTAAATAACCCAGAAAGGATTGACAAACCATAAAAACAAATCAGTAAAAAAAAAAAAGAAAGTAAAGTGATGTGGTATTCTTTAAATGAATTTAAAATACATTCAGCCCACAATATTCAAATTTGGGTAATCAGTTTTAACTGCTCATAACTATGTCTAAGACAAAATACTTTAATTTAAAAAAAATATCTTAAATAACATTATCTTGATAAATTTTCCTCATGTTAAAATGTATTTTTCACTTTAAAATATATTTCTTGCATTATTACATCACACGTCTCATAACCCATTAAGGCACTACATATGCAGCTGTATTAATAATAGGCATGTCCAGAGCAAGATAGACTGTAACCTTCTTCAGAATGATTTTGAATTCAGTTTTCCTTCTCCTAGACTGGTTGCTACTCCAAGGAAAGAGAATCCATTATGCACTGCTATTTAACCTATAACTGGAAAAGAATGGGTGCATGCCTTTTCCGAGGGAATTAGCACAAATTGAACAAAACATGATCAACCACAATTTGAACTCAGATTGCCAATTTCACTTTCAGTAATGATAGTCATTGCACAATATGCACATCCATTTCTTCTATGTTATTCTTAAAGTAAATTAACTAAGCAATCTATGAAAAGGTGTTGGTTGGTTTTACAACACGCAAGTTTGAATTCCAGTTGAATTCCTTGCATTCACTTATGCACAAATAACTTTGGGAAAAGTATTAATCTGTCACCTCTCCCGCCAGCTATAAATTAAATAGCAGGGTAGACTGGGTTCTGTAGCCTTGGTTGGTAACCAGTCTACTGCAGAAACTAATAGTAATTTACTGCAGGAAAATCTTCTACCCAGTCAGTCATGTCTCTTTCAAGACATGACTGCCTAAGCATGTATCATGTATGGCACTTACATTTTGTGGACATATGGCTGAATACTTAGAACATTAGCATTCTAATCATGAGACCGAGATTTTGAATCTAATCATGGTCTATTTTTCAGGGAAAATATCAGGCATTGGATAGTATCTGTAAACCAAATCACTGCTTGACTTAAGCCTTTTAAATTAAATAGGGCGGACAGAACTGTTCAGAGCTGCTGATAGTTGTGCAAGAAACTTATCACAAGTTTTATTGACTGAAGGTTCAAGTGTATTGACCTTGTTCAATCTGCTAGTCCTAACAGATTATGTGCCCACGCTTTCAGAAACTTGAAATAAGGTTCTTCTTCTATGTGCTCTGTTCCTTCAGAATGTAGGCAAAAAAAAAAAAAATCATGGCTTTCCACGTTTCCTATCCCTGGTAGCTCTGAGCACATCTTCTCCTGTTACCCCATGCAATCCTTGTTCCGTCATCCACCTGATTAGGTCCTTCAAATATGTTATCCGTTACTTTTTCCTGTCTATTTTTCCCTCTATCTGGCCTGTTAGTATCAGATTCTACAAGCTCTTCCTTTATTGCGTGTCCCGGGAACATCAGCTGTCTCTTCCTGATGCTCAGTATTAATTTCCTTTTTGTTTCCATCATTTCCAAGACCTCATCATTGCTCACATGCTTGATCCATGCAGTCAGTATAAATGCAATATAAACCACAGATTGGGTCTTTGGATGTTGAAGAAATGTACATATGCCTGAGCAGGTGTCTGCAACAAGAATTAGTTAACCATTCAGTCATACATTTAAAGGAAAACTTATATCCTTTACCATCAAGAATATATTATCCTTAAGAAAATAGTAATGGAAGAATATATCAGATCATTATATGTATAATATCAGCACATTGAGGGCTGATGTTAATAAAATAGTGCTCAATGTAGAATAACAGAGCTATAAATTATATATTAACATACACATTTTTTCTCACTGGAAGCACAACACTATCTTCAGGTGCTGAATGAAAACTCAGCACCTGAAGATTGCATTGTGCATGAAACTCAGTTGTGCTACCAGCAAAGAATGTGTGCTTTTATGTATATGATATACAAATTTCTATATATCACAACTATATACACTACCGACCATAATTATTAGGCCACCCCAATTTTTTAAAAAGAAATTATGTATTTCATACTATTTTTAATATTTATTGTCAAATGAAAATAGAATGGTTCTTTTGTTGTTACTTTGCAAAATTTCACAAGACAAGGAAGCAAAGATAAACTCGTTCGAATCCCCCTAAATTTTCTTCATTCTTTCATTGATGAAACTGCAATATAGGTAATTATTAAACATTTATTAATTCATTTGATGCACATGTTATTGTGCAATATTAACAAAAGAACTATTCTATTTTCATTTACACTTATTCACTTTGCAATAACTGTAAAAAAATAGTATGAAATACGTCAGTCTTTTTAAACACTGGAGTGGCCTAATAATTATGGCCAGTAGTGTGTGTGTGTGTGTGTGTGTGTATATAAATATATATATATATATATTTCTCAGCATTGAATAATAATAAAGAAAAATACTGTATAATGCATTTTTAGGAGGACTTTATCAGATGAAGTCATTATTGCAGAATAAAAAACATTATGCAGAATCTTTCCACATTGTCATTAAAGTGATAAATCTAAAATCAATGCCTGAATGTTGAAAATAAAATATTATGATTCAAAGTCATTTTAGTTTTTCATAAAATATTTTGCCAAATGTTGTTTGATCTTCCTCAGATGTATTTCTTATTGAAATTCCATGTCTACTCAAGATGTATGTGGCCATGTCGTTCCACAGCTTCCTTTTCTTTAATATCTTAAACTGTAAGTTGTTCTTGGAAAAATGGTTTCCTATTGCTCTCTCCAGGTTTTCAAATTCAGAGTTGCCATTCTCAAAGGCTGGTTGCCAAATAAAGCAAGACTGCCAAGTCTACCCTACAATTTAACTCCATAACATGGTAGCATTTTGCTACTTGGTACCTGATTTCTATAAAATTCTATCTCTGATTAACTTGCATTTTATCAAAAGTGAATAAAATCATATTATCCAGGTAAAGATTTATTTTTGGGGAAATGTTTTATTATTTACAAATCTAAATTTAAGACATTTCTTATGATGTTTTTGTACACACAAGAGTAAAACAAGAAAATATTTTCCACACTTTGAACTTTGAAATAATAGAGTATTGATAATCAAATACGTTTGATTTTAGATTTAAAAAAAAACACACAAAAAGCAATTTTTTACTTAAAAAAAGCATGATTTTTAATTCATCTATAACTTGTATATGATTTACATATTCTGTATAGATGCATGAAGCATCATATTGACTAAAGTAGTTATTTATGAATTTTAAATTTATTAAACTGATTCTTCATTTGCAAAAAGACAAGCTATAAAATAAAATATACTATTTTAGTTAGCAATATCTTTGATATAACTACTAAAAAGAAAATGTTTTACAATATTTTGAAAAAAAATTGTTTTTTTTTTATTTATGATTAGTACAAAGATGTCTTATGAACAACTTCTGAACATTAAAGTTATTTAAAAAAAAAGAAACTATACATATGTATATAAATATGTGAATTGCTGTGATAGAAAAGCAGATAATTTTTAAAGATACCCAGGTTAGCATTTATTAAAGTTAATTATAAAATGGTTAAATAACTCTATAGTTTGTGTACTTATTTTAATAAAACAGTGGTTCTCAAACTGGGGAGAATTTCAGAGTTTTAGTATGGACTGTGACTAACCCTGTTTAAATGCTTTATTGCATTAAATTACAACATGGTGATTTGGAGGGACTATTAATTGTATAACAATCATTCAAATTCTCAGGAGTTTAGATTGAATGATTGAGATAAAAAGAAAAAGGTCAAAAATTGGATTTTAAAATAAAAAAAAAACAAATTTAAGAATAGCAAAATTGAACCCAGAATGAACAAGCCAAGATAACTGAGAAAGAACAAGGTTCCCAATCCTATCCACTTCCTGTTGATAATAAAAAGACATGATTAATATGTCTGAATTTCTTTGGTTCTGAGAAGCTAAATCCAGGTTTGTTTACATTATGCTATCCATCCAAAAACTTGTTCTGACAGAAGAGAATGATCCAAATTCTTTTAAATAAAGAAAGCATCTGTTTTTTGTTAATTCTCAAGCTTAGGATTTGTTTATGTTGATGTTGTCTGCTTCAAGACATCATCTTTACAGAAATATATATAAGAAGATTCTTAAAGTGTGCATCATATGGTTATTAAATCTCCTGAGGTAAGATAGAAGGAGAAATTATATATATATATTAGTGTCAAATTTAGGGATGGGTCATCTATATAAACAAAAGCTCACCAGGTCAAAGAACAGGCAAATGGAGACAGGTCCTAGAGATGCTACAGATTGCTCATAGGATACCCCCATAAATAGCGAGTGGAGTAAAAACAAAAATATACACTTAATAAAAGAATTGAGCGAGTCAACAGGCCTGGGAATATGTATGTTGTGTACCATAGTTACTTTAGCATTTGTGACTCAAAATCATCACCTGGCTGTAGAGAACTTGATTTTGCATTCGCTAGTAGAGACATTTTATTCAACCAGTTTCTTTTTATCAGTAGTATTGTTCATTTTCCAAAATTGCCCTTAGATGCTAAGTGATAAATTTACCATAGTTGTCACTTGAGAATTATTCATTTTTAACTGTGGTACACAACATACATAGAGGAGTCTACACTAGACTTTGCTCTCAATCCCAATATCATAAGATTTTGGGAAACTGGAATCAATCCTGCACTAAGGGAAAAACAGCAGAGCAAGTGACAAGAAAAAAGAGATAAAGAGTGTGAAAGAAGGGTTTGAGTTACAGAACCAAAGATTGGGAGATTTAAACTGTTCAAATATTACTCTTTCTACAAAATGCAATTCTACATTGTACCTTTTGAGTACACAATCCTGGAAGACAAAAAGACTTGTTTATGGTGAAAAACGTTCATGAATAAAATGAATAAAAAAAAAAAAAAAAGAGTTGAGAACCACTGAATTAAGTGTCTGGTACAAGGTTACATTTAAAGATTAATAAAAAAACAAAACAAACCACATGATATTTAAATTAAAAGATGGACTAAGTTATTTGATTGTTTTTATATATTTTTCTCTTAAAATTTATTGATTTTTTTCTTTTTTGGTTATGCATTTAAAAATTTGTTTATAATTAAAATGTACTGATATTTTTGTTCTTAGTACTTGTCTTTAATAATTATCATGCTGTCAGAAATATTAAACAAGGCAGATGAGAGCTGGTAAAAATCAATTACAGAATTTATATCAAAGTCATTAATATTTAAATTTTTCTTTCATTTTACTTTTGTTAGTTTCTATTATCAGGGTCAGTTTATTTTTATTACATTTTTTCATATCCTTAACAGTAACATACTCACCATCTCAGAGACGATCTCAAAATTTTAGGAAGCTAGTTCAAATCATGTTAGAAGTTATTATATATTCTCATGTATAAGCCGAGAAATATGTAACAAATAAAAAATAGAAAAAAATAAAATGGGAAGCAGGCTTATATTCAAAGTCAATATTTTGTTGATTTTCACAAGCTTTAACATCACTATAAAAAATATATATCTACAGTGATATTTTTACAATTAAATTCTGTTTTACTTAAATTTTAGAAGCATTATACAGAAAAAATAGTACTTACAATCTCTTATGTTTAATTTGTATGTGAAATAAAATACAGGATTTGATGGATAAATTGTCATCAAAAATGAAGATAACACTCACATCTCATTGTAACAAATATTTTTACCAAAATTACAGAAAAATATCTTGCAGTACTAAAGAGTAAATTTATTCAATAAAATCATCATTGGCTTTAACCATGACCTCCAAACAATTTTGGAATCTCCTGCACCTCTTCTGGAGGGTCTCCTTCTTTAAGTTGGTGAATGCTGCCATAATACTTGATTCAGTTCATCTTTGGTGTTACAAAGAGTTTTGTTGGTCTCTTGCTTAACTGCACCCCACACACAATAATCAAGAGGGTCGTAATCTGGGGACTTAGGTGGACAGATGTTGGAAGTGATAAGGTTGCATCCTCTTGACCCAAGATGACACTACTTGATGTAGGCCACTGCATTGCATCTGAGGCTCTCACCAACAAATTTTGGAGTTATTTTATCAGAATCATTGAGTTTTTTTTAGCTGTCATACCTTTGTAATCACCACGAGACTCATTTAACTCTTCTCAAATCCTCTGCGCTGTCACCCAAACACACTGAAATGTTCATATTGGAGCTTCCAGCACAAATACCAAGCAGTACAGCATGTCTTTTTAATTTTTTGATGGCATGAATTGCATTATGGTGCTCTTTTTCTCAGTGCCCAACTGACCCTACTATACTGTGCAGTCAATGAAATCAAAAGCAAATAATGCATATGCATGAAATTTAAAATATAAAATGGCAACAATTGACTGATTGTGCCCTATATTGCTACATTCAGAAGATGCTATTTTTGTCTGCTAAAAAGAAGAAAAACATTCAAAACTATGAAACTATGAAACAGAGGAATGGTAAAAAATATTCGCTACATAATGGATTTGTAATCAAAGAAATACTGTTTTCTAAATGCCACTTTAAAACATTTTACTTATCAAAATATTAAAACATAAAAATATTTTGTGGATGTGCAATTTTACTTTGTGTGTTTTAGTTAATGGATGACATAGGATTTGTATCCTATACATTATATTTACTTAGATGCAAATACCTTTAGGAAAAGTATGAATCCAATTCTTCTCCATCCCCCCGATCTATGGATTAATTAGTAAGACTTGTATGAGTAAATCATTATCATCATCTCCCAAATATTCTAAAAATCTAAAAATATTTTCTGGCTTTAAAAAATATAGAAAATGTCGATAATCCATAAAAAACGAATCAATCAAATTTTCTCATTTCTTAGACATGAAATGGTGGGGGCCAAACATAATTGGATTAGCTTGGGCACAAATATATACAAAAATGATTTATTTCCACCACCCATTTCTCAAACATAAAATTTAAAGGAATTGGCTTATACACAAAGATATACAATAATAATGCTTTATTTACATTCTTCTGGTTATTTATCAGTAGAATATTAAAGGAACCAGAGTATTTTGATAAAAATCAACTCAAATGAGACAAAATAAAACTTGTCAAAGATTAAAAATGACAATGCTTCAATGTAATTGGAAAAACTGAAGATGATAGCATGTTCTTGCAAGTTATTTTTAATTACAAGGTCAAGACATAATGCAGCATTATATAGCAAGGCAGATTCAAAGAAATTTTAGTATAGTAGTATAGCAATAGAAAGAAAGGATTTTACAAGTTAAAAGATGTAGTTGATAGGCATTTCAAGAGTTTGGAAGAAGAAAAAGAACTTCATTCATGAAGAAGGAAAGAAAGCATTTCATAAAAATTCATTTATTCATGAAACAATGTCTCTGTTTTCTTTTTAACATGTAAGTAGTAAATCTTGTCCAACAGGATAGATACATCTGCCTTAGTAAAGTTATTATTCTGCTCATATAGATACTTGACCATGCACAACTTTGGGCTTCAACAAGGTGTCATCTCTATGAACATTGAAAGGCAGAATAGATTTATATGCATAAAAAAAAAAAAAGAATTAAAAATGAAAACTGGGTCAGCTATGTAAGAAAACCTGATAAACAAGTTTGGTTTGTTGTCAATCTTTTTTATGCATGTCAATCCCAAAAAGGAAAGGTGTTTTGAAAATACCTTGAGTCAGATGAGAACATGTTTTGTTAGAGTTATTTTTAAATATAGTTACTAAAAATACAATACATTAACTTTAAAGTAGTTGAGAGTGGAGTACAAACAGTATGAAGTGAAAAAAGAAAATTTCAGTTATTTGTTAATTCTAGTTAGTCACTTTATGATGGTATACTAATTCAAAAGTAAACAACAAAATTTTGAAGTATTTGTATTAACATATTTCCAAACAATCTTTTAAAATAACCAAAGAAAAGAATAACCTCAGTGTATATATATATATATATATATCCAAGTGAATAAGGAACAAAAAAAAATTTTACGTTCAAAAACTTTTATTTTAAAACAGTGCTCGATATATAAAATAGAGCTGTGAATATTTATTATAAATTGTTTTAGAACATGTACAAATTTTTTATATCCTCTACAAATTGTTCATTTTGTTTCAACATTGAAATCACAATGTCTTATCAGGTGGAGTTGAAATATATATAGATAGATAGATAGATAGATAAAAAACATAAAACAAAGTAACTACTAACACCTACTTAAAATTTTATTGCCGTCTTAATTGTTGTGAAAATTCATAAAAACACTGGAAAATCAATTTTTAAAATATAAATTTGTACTGAAAAATAAAGTATTTTTGACATCAAAGTAATCTTATATTTTGAATTTAAAAGTAGAAGCAACTGTTTTTTGAATCTGTAGTAAGTTATCTTTTTATTTATTCTTTATTTACATGACTTACACACCAGTCAATTCCATCTTGGTTGTCATATTCTTCAGCTTTTATCAGGTTTTTGTCAATCCTAATGACCATTAACCTTCAGGAATCTGTGATTAATATGCATTTGACTGATGCATTTTTGATTAGTGCACTAAAATGTTTATGTACTAAATTTTGATTAGTGCAAACATAATACTCAATGTGGTATAACATTCTTCAGTTTAACTATTGTAATTAAAAATTCATTTTTTATAGTTACGGATTGCTAAAAAAATTTTTTAAATTTAAAAATGGGTAACTATTTTGTTTATGAAGTATTACATTATCTAAGCAATTACAATAGTGTTAAAAAATAGCAGTAATAATAAATAAATAAATTTTATAATATAAGCCAATCATATTTCAATACTTGTTCCCATTAAAATTTTTGGAATATTTGGATTTTTTTCATGTTTATTTTGAATGCCTTGAAAGGAAATGCTTTTTTTTTATTAAAAAGAGGACAATTTAATTAGATATAGAATTTTACATTTATTAAAAAATAAAAAAAAATGTAAAAGATGTATCTATTTAATATGAAAAAAATGTTAAATAAAATTTTCAGGTTAAAATAGTAATGATTATGATGTTAGGAAAATTTAAAGGAAAATTTAAAGATAAATAATTTGCATTTAAGCAATGCAAATTGCTTTACAACATTCATTTACAAAAAGTTAAAAAAATAAAAGCCTTCTGCCAATGTTAAGCATTTAAATCTTGAGCAGAATTTTGTCAAATTTATCACAAAACAAATTTTTTGTGAACACTTACCTTAGATTCTGTGCGAAGTCTTGAGTAATCTGCAGACATTTGTTCCACACTTTCACTGACAAAAGGAGATTCTAAGTTTTTACCTTTTGAAGCTAAACTGTCAGCCATAGTCTGGTGAGAAAGGATATCTTGATAACGAGACTGAAAATAGAAAAAATTGAAGTATTGTCTCTGGCGGTATAGACAGAAAATTTCTTTCCTCCAACTTGCAAACTGTGATCATCATTCTGGATTTATGTTAGGTCTTAGGTATTAGGAAAACACTTCTTATATACCATGTCCCTCCATGACTTATTGCTAGACCTCTGCAAGAATCAGGGATGAAAGTGAAACAATGTCAAGTAGCTTTGCCCTCTTGGAAACTGACCATGCCATGGTTTCCATTAACATCTCCTTCCACTCCAACCAGGAAACTCAGACCAGCTATCTTACTGCTACCAAAGAGCAGACTGGGACTTGTTCCATGATTTCCTGTGTGATGTCTCTTGGAACAAAGTTTTTAGTCTTCTTGTATAAGACTGTGCATCAATGCTTTCATCCCACAGGGAAGTGCAACTTAAACACTATTCGTCCCCTAGTTCTTCCACTATCGCCCACTGTAATCATTTCTTCAAGTTTTATCGGAGCCAAGCGTTGGACCATAACAGGCACCTTTTTGCCTCTGCTCTTAATGAATGCAAAAAGATACTTAATGATGCTAAGCTGCTGTTTGCTGACAGAATGAAGCAATATATAGAAGCCTGTAAGTTAGGCTTCAAAGACTGACGGCTCTGTGAAAGTGTACTAAATAACAGTAAGCCCTCAATTCCACCTCTAATCAATGAATTTGAGGTCCTTACATCTTCAGCAGACAAGTGCTCTGCTCACAGATTCTCTACTAGCTTAAGACTGGATTCCTCTGGAGTGTCTGTACCCGACTTCCCACCTAGAACTACGGCCCAGCTGAATGATGTCCACATTACCCCCTTGGTGGTCTCTAACCCCAATAAAGTAAGTGGAGGTGATGGAATCCCAATCATACTCCTGAAGAAATGTGCTCCTGAACTCTCCTCTGTCCTCTCCAAACTCTACAACTACTGCTTTTCTGCTTCTTGCTTTCCTGCCTGCTGGAAGTCTCCCTCTGTGGTTCCTGTGTTTAAGAATTTTGGAGAACCCTCAAACCCCTCTAATTATTGCTGTATCAGCTTCCTACTGATTTTTGGCAAAGTGTTCAAGGCCATTATCAATGTCGAGGTGGTTCAACAGCCCACTGTCTCTTCTCTGACAAACAGTATGGTTTCCACTTCACTAGGTCTACTGCTGACATGCTAACGACCGTCACTGAGAATATGTACCAGGTTCTTGATAAGAACAGTGAAACTCAAGCTGTTGCCCTGGATATCTTTAAAGTGTTTAAATGTCTGGCATGCTGGCCTTCTACACAAGCTATGGGGCTATGGTATAACTGGACAATTGTTTGACCTAATCCAGTCATTCCTTTCAAATCGCGTAATGAAGGTAGTATTGAATGGACATGTCTCCCAATACTATCATACAAATGCGGGTGTCCCTACAGGCTCTATTCTAGGTTCTATTCTTTTGTTGATCTTCATCAATAATCTCCCTGATGTAATCAGATCCCAAGTAGACATCTATGCTGAAGACACAACCATTTACTCTCGCCTCAATCAGAAATCTGCTAAGGCTGAAAAAACAAACCTCACTGCTGAGCTTGAAAAGAACCTCCAATCTGTGGTGGACTGGGGTAAGAAACAGTTTGTGAATTTTAAAGAAGCTACTATCTGCTAACTACCTCAGACAGTTGCTTCTACCCACCATTAACATGGATCAGGCTAGTCTCACTGAAAGCAAAACACTGCACCTCCTCAGCAGACCTCAAGTGGAATGGCTACATCAAATCCATATCTAAATCTGCTGCTAGGAAGGTTGGTTCACCGTATAGAGCCAGGTTTTCTCTCATCTGAATCCATCCTGCACATACATAAATCTACTATCCACGCATGTATTGAATACTGCTGTCACATCTGGTCAAGTGATCCTGCTATTCACTTTGGGGTTCTGCAATGTGATCAATCCCAATTTGGTAGTTCAGCTGCAGTCACTTTCTCACTGGCGTAATGCAGCTTCCCTCTGCCTCTTCTACAAATACTTTCACGTTTTTTCTGACGTTTTATAGTAAGGGATTCTATTGAGTCCTACTTGTTATTACAAAAAAAGTTTTAATTCATGAAGTAGTTGTTAAATAGAGAAATTAGAAATAGAACATTTTGAAAGATTGTAGAATGTTCGAGTAAAATCTAGAGAATTCGAAAGGATTCTAGAAATATGCAAATTAGGTGTTAGCCCCTATAAAAATAGGTTTTGGGAAGAGAGTAGTTGTTAAAAGGATTTGCTGACATTATCAACTCCAGTCAGATTCAGGATTTCTATATCCAGCCAAAAGAATCTCTACGAAAAGTTGCAGACCAACTAAAATCTGAAAGAGAACCTCATGGAACTAAGTGGGTAAATAGAAATTTTTGATTCTTTCATTGACCAAACTAACAATTATTCTTTATATACACATTTGAGGATTTCCAAAATGTATAGCACTTAAACTACTTTGCTAACTTAACTGGGTAATGATACTTGACACCTTACCTTCCCTTTCTCTCCTCGTAACACTCGCCAGTAGTAAACTAGATTTCTCGTTTTGAATGCAACAAAAATTGTATATTTGTAAATATTTTGTAAATTAAATATTTGGCTGTGATTTACCTCTGAGTTTTGAACAATCATTTTTTTTTTCTTTTGTTACAACACATAACAATAGAAAAAGTACACATTTTCTAATCATAACCTTAAGAACTTTATAATTCAGACTAATAATTTCTTACCAAAAACAAGTTTCAAATGATAAAATGTTTTAGAAAAAGTTCTTTCAATAAACAAAAATTAAAAGTGGAAAAAGCAATATAAAAAGCAATCAAAAATTTCAGTGAATCAGAAGCACTGATGAACAATTAAATAACATTTATGAAAAAAATATACATTATTCAATATTAAATCATTTCATCTTACTTTCTGGGAACACCAAAGCTGTCCTTGTTCTGGTTAAGACATTTCATTTGTATTGCAAACAGAAAGCAAAACTTCGAGGGAAATATAAGTGTCAATAGCTATAGCAAGGATAAAACAGGTTGAAACAACTGGTTGAGGTCACCTGACTGAGAAAACTTTTTGTATTTTCTCCAGAGGAAAGAAAATATTTACACTTTGCTTTCTAAAAAGGCAAGAAAACCAAAAATTTGCATACTAGGTGTGTCTCTTAATTTGCTGTTTTGATCAAATCTTTTTTCTTCTTTTTTTTTTAATATGCATAAAAGCAAATTAAATATAACATTAGAAAATCTTACCTTAGCTGACTGTAAATCTCCTTTCTTTTCCTGGAGAGTATCTTTCAATTCAGAGTCGATTGAAACAAATGCTTCAGTGTCTTTCAACCATGTTGACATGGACGTGTAACCCTCATCAAATGACGATTTCTTTTGGCTGCTAATCTCTATTTTCTGTTGAGTTTCACCCAAATTGTCAATGAATAATTGCCACCTACTCTGTAAATCATGGACTTCTTGACGGATCATATTCTGACCATCGTTAGACGTATTAGGATAGAGCTTCTCCCCGGCTTCAATGGCTGAATTTAGTTGTTGCCAACCAGTTTGTTTCTGATTAACAAGATCCTGAAGAAGAGATGTAAAATGCTAAATATTATATAAATATTTTAATAGAAGAAAACTGAAATAAACTGTCACGTTTTAAGGAATTCAATATACATGAGGTCAAAAAGAAAACAATATCAGGAACTGAGTATGCATAAATATCAGAAAAGTAAACATAAGTGCAGACATAGGAATCAAAACTAAATAGCAACAATCTGCTACAAGCTTAAACAATATATGCCTACACACACACACACACATATATATATATATATATATATATATTATACACATGTATATTATACAAGTATATAGATATTATACATATGTGAAAGGTATATATATATATATATATATGTGTATGCAATTTGCTATATATATATATTATATTATTAATGTGTTATATATGCGTGGTACTTATTTGAAAGCACTCAATATCAGTGATAGAGTTGACATATTCATATAGATAGGTGTGAGTTTGTAACCCTGGGTTTCATGCTCGTGTGATCGTCAGACAAACTGATTAATATATATATATATATATATATATATATATATATATATGTATATATATATAAACTTATTTATAAATGGAACTTTGTGTGTGTGTGTGTGTGTGTGTGTCCATTACCTATAGACTCCGAAACAGCTGAACTGATTTTCTTGAAAATTTACAGTTGTACTATAAGTGTCTGCGAGTGTTCTTAGCTAGGTTTTAGGTTGAGGTACCCCTGATAAATATTGAAAATTGATAATCAAAAAATTCGGGTTATAGAAGGAGTGGTCCGATTTTAATCAAATTTGATACACTCATAGACAAAAGACATAATAAACAATATTCAGAAGTTTCAAAGGTTGCAGTTCTTACAATAGTGCAGAAAATCAATTTTATATATATATATATATATATATATATATATATATATAAAATCAATTATATATATATATATATATATATATATATTTTTTTTTTTTTTCTTTAATCTGAAGTGGAAGAGTAGGAAGGTAAATTCCAAGAACCTGATACTAATTAATATTAAAAATTTTTCAATATTAAAAATGATGCAGCAGGAGAGCTCAATGTAGATTACAGAGTCAATATAAATTAGAGAAAATTTTCAAAATTAAAGGGTGTCAGATGCAGATTTTGACATAAGATCTCTAACAGAGATTCCATGTCACCTCAGAGACATTGTTCTGTTCCAAATGGAGAATGCCCTGGGGTAAAGGGGGAGAGGCAAAGTTAACAACTGTCAAGAATTGAGAGTTCCCTTAATGTCAGGGAAGTGGGATTAGGTTAAACAGAACAGGACAGAACTGGGAGGGGCAAAGATTAGGGGGTGTATAGAGACAAGAGAATGATGGGGTATCAAATATCAAATGGGAGAAGTTGCTAGGCTCCATACTTGAATGTTTACAGGGGTTTGGAATGGTATATTTAGTAGTGGAGAGAAAGTCCTAAATTTAAAATTATTAAAGAAATAGAAATGACTTCTGGACCTATATTGGTATATCCGCAGGTCCTTTTAACAAAGACTGTAGAACCACATGTACTCTTTTTTTAACCCGGTCAAAGGTACCAGACAGCCCTTTCAGGAGCATTTTGAAAAATGAAAGAGGAAGGGTTGGATCCTGAAATTAGCTGGAAACTAGTAGGTTCAGCCCGTATTCCGAGAAATTTTCATGATAGGTGCTGTCTATGTTTACTGGAAAAAATTTCAATATTAAAATACCCCCACCAACACCAGCTACTGAATCTTAGAAGGGAATTTATCAGTAAGTGCCACCACAAGGCAAATTTTTCGAATACTTAAATTTAGAATTTAAATCCCCATTTTCTAGATGTTAGAATATAAATATAAATTAAATGGATTCAATTTAAATTTTAATCTAAATTTTATTTTAACCTTAACCTTAAAAAAGTATTTTAACCCCCCTACCTTCCTATCCCAATCTCCTTTAATTGCCCATCTTTATAAAATATGGATTCTTTTACTAAACCCCTTTTTTTCCTTGGTTAACATATATATATATATATATATATATATATATATATATATATTTCTCCAATAATTTTTAAACTTATAACTTCCTGTAATTAGTATTTAGCTTGCATCTACCGAAAAAGATTAATTAAATAAACTTAATTAAAAATTTTAAGATCTTATATTTAAACCCATTCCTTCACCCCACTAAATATACCTCTTCAAACAGCCCAAAATTTTAACCTAAAAAGTAATTTAACTCCTTTAGTTGTCTATCTTTATAGAATATGGATTCCTTTACTAAACCCCCTTTTTTCCTTTGTTAACACACACACACATATATGTATATGTGTGTGTGTGTGTGTGTGTGGTGATACCACCAACTGAGCAAAAGCTAGCAAACCGGATGTTGGCTCTATGCTGACCAGAAAGCTAATGAATAAAAAGTCGTTTCCAAACTAGCTGTTTTGATCCAAAATGCTGATATAAAAAGCAAGACACAGAAGCTTCATCAGACAGGCACAGACAGAGGAGAAGAGTGTAATTAGTTTCTTCCATATGTCCAGCAGCTACTATGTTTGCCTCTTTTTCCTGCCCTGTTCTCAAAGTACTAACTGACCTTTTCTAAGGCATTCCAAAAACCAACTTGCTGACCTACTGACCTTAGAAGAATGAACATTAATCATAGGACCAAGCCTTTTACCTTTCAGAGTTATATCTTCCTTGAACATTCTTTTATTTCAAGCTAAGCATTACTGATTTTGTAAAACATTAATTGAAATGTATATATGTATAAATGTTATTTTACACTCAAAATTGCCTTTCTTGAATTTATAATCATTTTTTAATTATAGTGGGCTATCTTCCCACAAGGCCAAATTCCATTAACATGCTACTGAATCCTACTACCCCTCACTACAAATGAAATAAGAGAAGAAATACTGATATTATGTGGTGACCCCTACATGATAAAATAAAAAATGGTAATTTGATATTTGATTAATTTTTATTTTTCAACCAGAATATCTGCAGGGATCCACTTGCTCTCTAAGCAAGTATAATTATAGTTCTTAGTCTCAGCCATGATGCCATTTACTCAGAAGACTTATTTAACCTTCAAAATTCAGTGTAGGTTGAAAAAAACTTATTTGATATTGATACCAGAAAATCAAAGTTTGACTTCCATCCATTCATTTTTCTTTCAGTCTACAGTTTCGCTTTAACTGGAAACAACTATTGCTTTTTAGTCTTTCATGCCAACTTCCAAATT